>JWHW01029494.1:305684-325552 GCA_000931545.1 Papilio glaucus | reverse complement strand
GTCTTGAGACTACAAAATATTTTATTGAAAACGTTTAAGAAATCCATGCGGTAAAATATTAAACTAATTTATGTTATTAATATAAAAAACATGACGTATTTTATACCACTTCCAGTGAAGAGAATAAATGTACAAATATATCCTGGGTATTTTCGTGTCATAAATCTTCGGAACCATTTTACCCATGGGTAGTAAGATTCGTTCCATTAACAACATCCCATATTAATTTCGGGCAGCGGCTAAGACTGACGATGATTGGCCTAGAGCAGCCTCAAACGGCCGACCCGATGGGCCATAAAAATGTTTCGCAGCCGTACACCAATTACCTTAATGTAAGTACCATCAAAACAACCTTTTTAGCGAATGACTCCTCTATACTTTCCCACGTTGCGTTTACTTCTAATGAAATAAGGAGCGAAAACATTAATCCTTGATGAGTTCGCTAAAAAGCTTCAAAGAATTTAAAAAACATTACCCTAGGAGTCCTTTTTTCAGAAACTTATTTCGTAAAGTGGATTCTTGCTCCAAGGTTAAAATGAAATATTACAGGAATCGGGTGCTAGCCCCGCCCTGTAATGAGACCCGCAGGAATACGTAGCAATATCTTAATACCTCACCTTGGTCCCCGGGTGACAAATACTCGGCGTTCACGTACTAACTGTAAATAATTTATAACCGTCCGCTTTACTGTGTGTAACACTGCGCGTTGACAAGGCGGGCCGAGGGCAACAATATTACGTGCCGAAATATACCGCCGTTCGGTAGGATCATTGTCTACTATGTATAAAGGGTGATGCGTTTAAAACAAAATAAAATAACATTCTTATGATTATTTTTAGGTTTCCGTACCCAAAGGGTAAAACGGGACCCTATTACTAAGACTCCGCTGTCCGTCCGTATGTCTGTCCGTCTGTCACCAGGTTGTATCTCATGAACAATGATAGTTAGTTGAAATTTTTACAGATGATGTATTTATGTTGCTGTTATAAGAACAAATAAGTATTTAAGGGGGCTCCCATACAACAAACGTGACTTTTTTCTTGTTTTTGCTCGATATTGATAACGGCAACAGGTAGACGCTTGAAATATTCACAGAATATTTAGTTACATATTAACTTAAAAAATAAATAATTAAATTACAATAAAACAAATATTTAAGGGGGGGTCCAGTACAATAAACGTGACTTTTTTGCCGTTTTTATAGATAATGGAACAGGACCCTTCGTGCGCGAGTCCGACTTGCACTTGGAAGATTTTTGTAGTCCGTCGTGCAACTAGGCAAGTATAGAAGGCGTGTTGTAGACTGGAGACATCAATAAGCAAATAAAGAGCGAAAGGACGCTCGCAACTAGTAACTACATATTTTAATTTTAAAGAACCATCTTTCTAGTACTCTTTGTAATGTAACAAATAATTGATATCTTTGGGAATGTGTGTTCGAATTGTTTAATCCAATTCCTTCACCATTATCCGTATTGACACCCGATGTATTCAAAGTTTTTCTTCCTCAAACAGCGCAGGGATTTTTGACTTGGTAACTAACTAACTGCCAGTCAGTCGCTAACTAACTATAGGGTTATATGTTACTTGATTAACGATTATTTTAAGAATGCACGAATCGAACAATTATTACAAAATAAATAGCTCAATTAGGGTGCAGTTTTCCAAAGGTTATGGTTATGGTTTTGGTTTCAAACCCACCTTTATATGATATTCGCACTAACGTTAACTTGATTAGAATACGTAAATGTTAGTCAAAATAAAATTAACGCATAAAAAGATTGTTCCGGAAACACTTTATGGAATTATTTTAGTTTGAGCGGGCAATTAAATAAATGCATTCATAACGCGTCACTGCTTAAGGATGAGGACACATCAAAGGTTCGTAAAACCATAACGTTTCCTCGCATCAAAGAGCAATAACCGTGGACACGGCCAGGACTTGGCGGCGTAAAATAAACACGTTTACGAGTTGCCTGCATTAATTTATTTGGTACACTAGAAACAATCGTTCCGAAAAGCTTGAAAGCGTGCGACTAGAGTTGAATATGAAAGGGACTCATAAAACGGCCATAAAGAGTGAGGCGGGGAGAGCGGCGAGCGCGTGTTCTGAGTGCTCGGCGATGGGTACTTTGATTTGTGTCGAACAGCTGTTTTGAAGCGTTAATAACTTAATTCGTCAGAGTC
Organism: Papilio glaucus; assembly: GCA_000931545.1. NCBI lineage: Eukaryota > Metazoa > Arthropoda > Insecta > Lepidoptera > Papilionidae > Papilio > Papilio glaucus. Next base: position 323,365 of record JWHW01029494.1, on the reverse strand, counting down.
GGCGGCGCGGAAGAGGGCGTCTAACGCCGCTGCATGTGCAGACGCCGACCAAACGTAACCGTTAATGCGCGGGAGTGTCACTAAGCTGTCCTTTCCAAATTAACTACGAACTAAAAGTTCCGTGGCGTCGTATTTTATACGAAAGGTTTTATTATTTTAGACGCAAGGCGGTAAAGCGTCTCCGAATATTTTGTTTCCAATCCATTTTTGTTAAATATCCTAATATTTTGAATATTGTGTTCCACAATTTTAATTATTGTCTCTTTAAATGAATTATCTGATAGCCAAACATTTGATCCGAAGAATCTAAATCGAATCCAGGATGGATAGTCTCTGTCAAACATTATATGACTGTTCGGATAACTCTTTTAGAACTTTATACAAAGATGGTGATAAGTTATGAACAAGGATACAAATAAAGTAATTTTTTTCAAAATTATAAGGTTAGGCTTATAACATTTTTTTTTCTATGCTTTACTTACTTACTTACCTTTTATACAATTATAGATTCATAGAAGGAGTCTCAATTATAATCAATATTAGCATTGGCCACGATAATTATAATAATATGCCACGATTTATTAAAATGTTTAGTAACCCTAACTCTCACTTGTACTTAGGCGAAGAACTCGGAGCCGTAAAAATAAAATAAAACGTTATGATGACTAATCAAGTTCTCGCTAAATACTCCTGGTCATATTTTAAATCCCACGAAAGACTTGTCGACGTCCATCTTAAGTGACGTCATTATAGTTTTGTTTATCTGAACACTCCTATAAAATTGTATGTGGGCAAGAATCCAACACTCTCAGCGCTCAGAGCTTTAAAGCGCTACTTCAAATTTACTTACTGTTTCTCCCATAATAACTCATATCCCGGCACAGCACGTCGATGTTGAAGCCACTCTAACGCTTGTAAGTGTCACTAGAGCTCACCTCAACATTATTTTAATGATGTAACCACCCTATAAATAAAAAAGAAGGACTCCAGGCAAGTTCGTTACGTCAGTTGTAAGTATACGTGCCGGTTTTAATTGAAAACGCGTAGAACGGTTTTAGCTCTAGAATCGATAAGTCTTGTTTGATTAAACAACTAGGGAATACACAGCGAGGCTTCTATTCTGTACTCCGTGGAGGTATTCAAAGAATTTCAGAGTGCTTACGGTGTTGTTAATTAACGGGCTTAGAATTAATGTTAGACTTTTTATTCTAGTAGATTTATCACCGGTGTTAAAGGTAGATCTATGTTTCTATGTTATACTGGTAATTAAATAACGCTGATTAAATTTATGGGTAATGCATTCTTGGACGAAATTCACATAAATTTTCATTGGAAAATTTTCGTATACATTTTTTCAAATAGATAATTCGCCTTAACTAATGAATGTTCATCAATAATTACTGAATATCAAATGATGTGAGGCATTCTTTTGAACTTGTAACCGCTCTCATGACCGTATTATTTTAATACAGTGATGAGGATGGAAAAAAGTTAGTACACATTTCTACTTCTGCCAAGTTTCTTCTACTTTGTCTACAAATCAGAAAAAGGAAGGAAGAGATTATTTTTAAATCACCAATATTCATAAATCATATTTGTATTCAAACAAATACAAACTTCTTCATAATGTAGTATAACGTTCAAGAATTACCAGGACCTTTAACACTTTATTTAGTATCAGTAACACTTACAGTTACTAAATATTTTTACGCATTGTACATAACATATATTAACGGCGTAATAATTCCATCATCCTATCCTGTCCCTCGCGGGCTGTATGGGAAGAATGAGAAAATAAATTACGTGGAGAATGAGCAACAATATGCTTTTGAGGAAACTTTTATATTAAGGAAGCCATGCGATACATTACGGCAATTATTCTCCATAATGGTTGGTTTTGAGGAATTGTGTTTAGTACCGTAATGTTAAGTTATCTAAATATTATCTATTATCTTTGTCGCATTTATCCACAAATATCTCAAACTTTTTTTTTCAAAGTTTACTAGTAATTGCCTTGCATAGAACTCTTTTTGTCACATTTGGAACTTAGCTGTGACGGGAAAAATTAAAAAAAAAAATTGTTTACCTCAATGCGTACACGGTTCTTTATTAACGTAACAAGTAAGACGCGCAAGTTGTAGGTAATATAAAGTTAAGGATACGTATTGGTAAATTTTCCGTTTCTCCCGGGGATTGCCAAAACTAGTTCCCATCACCCATCCCTAGAAGTATCGCTATACATAACATACGGGGTTTGGTATTAGGATGTGATCACACATGCGAATACAACGTTCCCTCTTTAATCATCATTTACGTCAGGCAATGGCTACTGTATAACTTCTTATTGGGTAATAATAACTCAAGAATATTTCAATTAGTTAAGATTCAACGAAGATACAAAGCCTTGTGTATCTAAGAGTTTATTTTTTTATCATTAATGAAGCTCTTCTTTAATTAAAAGTTCATCTTATCTAAGCTCTAAAACCGATCCTCCGCCAACAACATTTCATGTTTTATTTTTATGCTCATCGAATTGTAAATCCATTAAAAGTTGTCTCTGTTGTTAAAGTAAACACGGCGATGCCTCGCTTCAAAGTTAGCCCTTAAAAAAATTAATGAGAACTTCCTGATTAGGTACATTCCCCCGACATGGCTACGCCTGTATATATCACTATGCACCTATTTTTATATTTAGAGACAAGTTTACGATTTAATCTTCATAACTTTACATTTTAAATGTCTAAAGCATGAATTCCGGTTAACGCGGCGTTAATCCAGAGCTGTATAAATATCGCGCCCGAGGGCTTGACAGCGAATAAAGAATTGTGTAAAGAACTCGCATGTGGTTATTGTGACTGTCGCCGCCATTGTGAAGTTAATATCTGTATCCAACAAAGGGGGAATGTTTGTCCCGATTCCAAAAAACGAATAAAGGTGGACCGAGGGCGTCGGCGTCAGATTATAGGCATAAATTATTAGATACTTTTGTTCAATACGAAACGGTGCTGGCCATTCAATTACTCGAAGGAACCATACGAGGCGCGCCGGGTCTTTTTCAGATGTTTGTGTTAGGGATTAGTCGGTGGATATCTGTGCCGGTATCTCCGTGAGATAAGTACGAATATACGTCAACGTCGGACGACTAAGCCGATTATTTTAAATGTATTCACTTCCTTAATGGAGGTCGTTTTTCACTTGGCGTTGCTCTGACTTACTGAAGATTTTAGGTTATGATCCGGTCAATGACTGCCGGGCCGGAATGACGGGGATTATAGAACAGATGCAACGCTTTTAATATTGTCATGCGCCTAATATTTTACGTGTTTATTGTTTCACTTGTATTATATTTTTAATACGCGTTCATTAGTTTGTTATATTGTACTTGTCCTTGGTATATATTTGTTTCACAGCAAGATGTGATTATTGTAAACAAATGTTTTTACGTAAAAATTCGTAAATTCCAAAATATTTTCCAAAAACAACTTGTTCTTATAACATTACTTATCCATTTTACACAATTTCAATTCACTTTTTTTATAAGTAGAAGGTAGGAAACGAGCAAACGATTCACCCGATGTCAAGTGATCGCTACCCACAGACATCTGCAACTAAATAATGAGTTGCCGTTGCCTACCTTTAATGGACAGGGCAGAGAATAAACAGAAAATGGTTATTTCCCTTTCCTATTCATTCCCTCCACCGTCAATCCTTTGCTTATAAGAAAAGGAGGGGAAGAGGACTAGAATTAGGTAAAAAGTGTAAATTGCAATAATTATAAAAATTAAAAAAAAAAACTGAAAACAAATAAACATAATTATTAAATTAGATAGCTCGTTATAGCGGCTGAACTTAAGTAATTTTGCAAAAAAAAATGTTTAAGCAATAAACTCAAAATAAAATAAAAACTAACAAAAACATGATAATGTAATACAAACAAACAGGTATATAGTAATAAAGAGGGACGAACAAATGTCATATAATTCAAGCCATTAAATTCCGAAAACGCTAAATTCTCAAAGTAATAGTATTGAATCGGACGCCCACCTGCTTGGGCATTGACAAACGCCACTCCCAGCTCCCGGGGCACTTCACTTCCCGGATCCGAGACCCAAATAATATACATATCATTATTCCGCCTCGCGCACTCATAAATATTACTTACAAATTCGCCCGGCTGACGGCGCGGTGGCGCTGCGGTAATTTTTCTTGAAAATAAACCTCAAGAGCGAGCGAAGTGGATGCTTCGACACAAATAAGCTGTATTGTGAAGCTGCGACATCTAAGTTTTATTCGGTCACTTCAGAGTGTGTTGAAAAATGAATCAAATAAATGTTTTAAAAAAATCGGGCATGTTGAAAAGATAAATGAAGAGAGAGAGAGAGAGAGTAACCAAACCAATTTATGTGGCAAAAGTGCAATGCAAGGCAGGAGACGTCCAAGGAGAACTTATATCGATCAGATAAATTACATACTAAATATGGCAATACAAGGAGTACCCGCAACCGACGAGCATGTATGCGTAAATGTATGGATGTAGAAGAAGCGAGAGAGATGTGCCAGGGTCGCTCCAAATAGAAATCTATAATCTTTGCCTACCCCTCTGGATTACGGACGTGAGAATTTTAGCTTAGGTTTCGCTGTCTGTATCCTTCGTGGATTCGATTCCTCCCCTACTTTATTGCCATGAACCATGGCCTAGCACTAGTTAAAGCATAGTTGGAATGGTTAGAAAACATTTAAAGTAAATAATCTACACGATTCAATTACTAACAGTTTTAATGTACACAAAAATATTAAAAAGTTACATTGATTTATTATTATTAAATTAACATTGTTAAAAGTATGAAAAAACCTTTTTTTATAGTAAATTAAGGTTAGATAATTTACTAACAATGATTGATTCTAGGCGACTTGCTCTTTCTTGTAGAATAAGAATGTCATTTCATAGAGAGGCAAAACAAATAGATACTTCGTCCACTAAAATTAAAATTAAAACCCGTGTATTGGTTACAATAAGCCCCTATAACGTTCGCAAATTATGACAAGTTTTAACAGCCTACGACCACCAGAGCAGGGTGTTACCGGGCAGGTGGCTATCTAATTAATTAGTAGGGTGCCCCCCATCCCTGTACACAGGGGTTGAAATTAAATGTGTATTTTGCATTTTTTTTCAACAGCAGTTCACATCGCATGCCTTCACTCGGCTGTTAAAATTAATAATAATATAATATACGACCGTTTAGGTAACATCGGGCACATAAGTGCAAATGCGAAAAATATTGTGAAATTAGTTCTAACAGTAAATATATTTAGGTATGATGTTTTTTTTAAAATGTTTTACTTGAATGTAAAGCTTAATTCGAAGGAATACTGTGAGTAATATTGAAATGCACTGGTTCCTCCCTAGACTGAGTCACTGAGTATTTAGAATTATGAATTTCGTTTTGATATCGATTACTTCGTAGTGATAGTTAAGACTATACATTTGTCACATTCCTTATTCACTTTGCCTTTTTACTTCATATATGTAAAATTTATAGATAGATTTTTCGCAAAACAAAATTCTCTTTTCGCAATTGTAACTACTCGATCTATGCATAATACTTCGAAAATATTTCGTTTGTATAATAAATAAACATGTATTCTTTAATATTTAACATTTCGCTCAATATACATTCCATAATCTACTGAAGTGATTGTAAAGTGCATTGACTCGGATTATTCTTTTCAAGACTAACAGTTTTTCTACAAAAGCTACCGTTACAGTGTTTTACAACAATGGATATTGAACGGCAATTTCATGGACACATTCGAAATGTCATTCCAAGAATATGGTACGACTTGTCTACTCACCATTACAGCACGTCACCCCTGTCGCGTGTCGGCGCGGGGTGGGCTCGGTCGCGCCGCGCCACGCTATATCACTTGTCTACATCACATTACAACGATATTATTACTCACTCTACTGTGCATATTGTGCGTGAAGAGATAAACGTTTGTACCTTCACTTATTCACAATTTACCTTTCTGTTGTATTTGTGCACGCGTCACATGACATTTGGTAGGGCGATAGGAGTATATCATTCTAAAGAAGAATGAAATACATATAAGGCTCTAGGCTAATAAGCTCGATAAACAGCAGATACCTATCACTCTTTTTGACCACTACAATTGGGTTTTATGGCGTGGAAGCTTATTGTTTTGTTATAATTAAATTACACTCAATGCTAATAATTTAATAAGTGCTGTTGAAAGTTATTAAGTTTATTAATTCTATAAGACTGAATACGGCAACTCTTTTTATTAAGAACGCAGGTATATAATTATACTGCGTTGAAGTTTCACAAGTAGTTGTTAACATGGCAGACGTCGAGTGCTCTGAGAAGACTTGTACGAGCGTTGTTTTCTTGGAATTAAATCTGATGTTTTGACAGTTTGACTTGTTCAGAATGTATATTACAACTTTTTTTTTACCTTAACTAGAGATGTACCTTTGTAAGAGGTCAAAGGGTCGAAGAATCTAGTGACAGCCGTAAGTGGAAAGCATTCATGCCCAAGAGCTAATTATAATTTCAATATTAGTTAAGTAAAAGATCATCGTCTATTTAAAAGTTAGTTTTCAATTACAATTATAATATTTTTTAAAGTGCCTATAAGCAGCTAAAGAGGCTTTAGCTGCTTTAGATGATATTTGGTAGGGCAAAATCTTATTGGTTTGCGTGAACAACATGCGCATCATGCAACATGGAACAGTTTCGACTAACTTTTTTTTCATTTTCATTTCATCTTGTATTCAATTTTGAATTTTAGTTTTTAGATACGGATTTGTATTTGTTGATAATTTATTTATAACACATTTATTTTTGAACTGTCGTCGCGCCTTTCTACCTGTTTTGAGCTTTCACTTCTGTCAACAGTCCTTATTACTGTCTGTGTATTTTTTTAACTTAAGTTGTTAAGGCAGTGCACAACAGGCTAGTGTTTATGATCTGTCACTGATCATTGTCACAAGATATAATATTACAAGATCAATATTTACAGTCAAGACTGGTTACATGAATATCTACTCATGATTATATAATATTATGAATATAATACACGTTTCATCCATTACAATCTTGGCTGTCTTGAATGTGTGTGAATAACTTTAATAATGCAAGAAAAATCGATTATCTTTACTACTTTGACACATATAATATTAGTTAGTTTGTTATGGCTAAACTCTAAAACTACTCAACTGATTGTAATAATGTTTTCATCAGTAAAAAGCTAAATTATTCAGTTGTAACATGCCTTTGTATTTGACACCGTGCTACAGCATCTAATTCTTCATATAGCTAAACTTAGATCGCTAATCTACATAATTTTGTAGGAGGCAATCTTTTTACTGTCTCTCAATTTTGCAGTAAGTTAAAGTATTATTCTTTTGCCATTCTGTGCTAAGTTTTCCGATGCCCTCAAAATTTGAGTTTTATTAATAAATGTTGAGATTTTTAGAGTAAACTACGTTAAACTTAATAACTTTTTTTCGTTAATTAGTTACAGTTCTAACGGAGTAAAGATAGATAAATCGAATGGACATGTAATTAAATCGACACGCAACGAGTTCGTCGACAGACAGTACATCTGTTTTATCTCTGCAATGAATTATGTAGATAATTTGAAACATTGATAAGAATATGCAGTCGGACCCGAAACGTCTGAACCACGCACCAACTATTACACACTTAATTGAACAACTTAACAAGGAAATTACATCATTATCGTACAAGCCACGCGGACATAATGATTCAGGAAATGTCGGTTTTATCTTACATATCGATAATGATAAATTGTCTCCAGCTAAGTCATAAAGCATAAGAGATAATGATATCGAATCCGTTGCAAATGACCGCGATACAAACCTGAAATGAATTGATAGATTATGAATGATCTTAACTCATTTACATATTAACCTGCCGATTCACCAAAGAACACGGCGACTAAAGTATTTATGTATCTTTCAAACGATTGGATCGATTCACTAGAACCAGTTCTTTACAAGTGCATTGGATATTTCCCTTTGTAAATAAAACCGCCTACGTTCGGTTGCCGGCCCACGTCTCACACTATAGTTATAACTTCGGTAAGGACAAATCTCTGGAAATATAGAGCTGTAAACCACAAGCTCGATACAAATATTAACATATACAGACCGAAGCGATAATCATTTCAATGGCCTATTGTAGTTAAATTTTATAATGATTATTACAATCGTATTTCGTTTTTATCCAGTCTATAAGCGAAGCCGTTAGTTACAGAATAAATCGCCTATTTTTAATGTAATAAATAAGTAAGGTTTTCGTTAACGATAGTAGCCTTACACATTAGTTAGTATCAGAAAATAATATTCTTTCATATGATTTTCGATGAATTAAAGGTCTAAAGAGATTTATGTAAAATACCTTCTTTAAATAAAATAGGTCTTGGGGATGGACTATTTTTGCTTAGTTTGTTTCAAATCGAAATTTAAATTTTATAAACTTTTAAACGTCATTAACATGGCGGCTAATTACACTTTTATACTTTCATCGGAAATGATATACTTTTGTGGAAATCTTGATGTAAAGTTAAGTGATATTGTAAAATATGGGTTACTAACGTTATAAGGTTAAGTGACACAAAGTGATTTTTCGAAAATATTTCGGAATTTTACAAATTTTAGCGTAAAAATTACTTTGGACTTATCAACGTAATATAATGTTTTTACAAACATACGCAGCAGCTACTCGAACACATTTTCAAACTTTTAATCTTGAATACAAGTAAGTTGTAAGCACGATGTCAAATCATGTTTAAACGCTTTCCTGTTATATAATGGATTTCATTTACTTCACATTTAATATAATTATTATTCATTTAATAAATTCCTTTCATTAAGTGATAGAGAACTGAAAAGAAAACTGCATAGCGACTACATAATTCGTTACGGCGGGCGCAGCGTTTCCAAGTAGCAAATCTTAAAAGCGATGGAAAATTTAAAAGAGCTTGAAAAGAAAATTAAGAAGCTGGAGACGGTACCGCTTGAAAGCGCTCCATCTAAACTAGTTGCTTCTTATAACTTTGTTATATACATCCGGGGAGTTACCTCGTTAACGCTACGCAAAATTTACGAGGCCATACCAGGAATTAAATAGGAATGATTTTTTTTCTAATTACGCAAAGGGTATTCCCAGTACTAATGAGGAAGATTGTTAGCTCGCTTCTGATGCCTGCTTTTGTAGCAAATGTCGCAGTCATTTTCATTAATATTAAATGTATAAATTTTTAACAAGTGTTACCCACTCAAACACATTGCCGAGTTACTTGGCGAGTAATAAGTTGTGTTAACTTTCTTGCAATTTCTATTACTTTTATTTATTTAAAAACATCAGGTGACAAGACCTGTGCATTCTGATTGATAATAAAATATAACACAATAGTAAAAATTTTACACGAACCATTTGCAGCGTGCTTTTGTTTTTTTTAAGATCTTTAAAACACCAGTATATCACAAGCATCAACTTTATAAAGTGCCTAGGTTTTGGCGGTTTCTCTACTTCATTACTTTTTTCTTTTTCCTACCCATCTTGTTGCTGTTGTTTGTTCGTTTTATATTTCCATTGATATATTTTATTTTGTAATGCAGACGGATTTGTTGTGGGACTAGGTATAAAAAGAAATATATAGTTATAAAATTGTATTTATCTTTTAATGACCAAGCGTGTTGTTGCCTGTCTGGCGTTGCATTTAGGATCCTCCCGGGGCGCATCGCTTCACGCGATCTTTCGTGTTACCTATCTTCATCAGCTACAAAGAATGATAAGTATTATATGTTATCTTACTAAAACGTGTTGCATTTAGTTTCGAACTGGTGGAAAACTTGAAATGTGAATTGCAAGGATTATTCTAGTCCACATTTATTCTCAACTTTAACTACGTTTCGTTTATACTAACAGCTACCCATCGGCTGCTCGGTTACGATATACAGCTAAGATAAATTCTCCTCATTTTTCTCCCGCTCACGAGCCGTCACAGTATAAATGCTCCGAGCGACTTTTTTGTTCGCGTAACTGAAGGAATTACAACATTAATCAGACGAAATGAACCCTTTAGCGAAGTGTCAAAAGGTTTACACAGATCCGGGCACTAACGAGCGGAGCTCATCCCTCGGCGAAACAAAAGAATGCTGAGCGCGCTATCTGCACATCGGCGCGTGTTTTGCACCTCGCTCGGCCGCACGCAACACGACTCGCTCTCTCCTAGATAAGCTTAAAGACCCGACGCTTTGTTTGACCGACTACATTAATTCAAGCCCGTGATGTAACTTTGGAGATTGTTAAATTGAATGCGGGAGTACTTACTCATTTCCGTTTTATCGCGGCCCGTTGTTTCTTTTTCATCTTATCACGAGTCGAGGCAAGCTTCGTCGACATTATAAAAGAGCTGCCAAAGCCAACGTCGTGATGGAGAGCCTTTTGTGTGGGGAATCGAGCGGATAAATAGACAGGTCTGTCGAATACCAGTTGGTATTGACCGATTGCGATGTCTATTCGAACTCCGCCGCGGGTGACATTCGGATGAATGGATAGGTGTCGGTGCGCGGACCGGTCTGTGTTGTTAGGAGTATGTGTTAGAACCGTCGGGTCGCCCGAGCAAACATTTCCGGTTGATTAGAGGACGCGCGACGCGCTCGGCACACCTGTGCACCCCTTGCTCCCGACTTTCCTAGGAGCTTTGTTTCAGAATTCGACGCAATCCGCCGGCGAAGTTTTATCGCGCGACATCCGAGCGATGCGGGCGTTTGGCTTTACCTCACTGAAATCGCAATTCTATTTTAATATGGAATATTTTATTTCCTTCCGCACAACCTGTGCATCCAGTTTTCATTTTGAAATATTTGACATTACGAGAATAGCCTAACGGGGAAACATTAGAGCGTACGTTTCTTTATTTTTGCAATGATAAAAGGAATTCATTTATGATGATGTATAAAAGAGATATTGCTTGTTTATGAAGGTCTACTTTTATAGGCCTTTAAGGGTGGATTCTCTTTATCGGCACTGAATAATGGTGGTAACGGTTATCCAAAGAGGTAATAAAGATGGATTAAGTCCATTACAAATATAGGATAGTACTTTTACGTAGTTATAAATTTAATGAATAACATATCGTTCAACAAAAAGATACACAAATTTTTAAATGTTCAAAAGTGTTTTTTTTTAAATGAGAAACAAGTAAACGTAATGTCGAGTAACTGATAATGTACACAGTGTTTATGTGCGTTCTCTATTTTATTAAACGGTTTCTCCACCAATAAAAATAAGCGTCAAATATTAAATGCAAATATGTACGTCTTGTAGTATTACATTAAGCCAAGACAGTTTAATGTTAATAAATAAATAAATATGCGCTCACGCCCGTAACCCAGAGGGGTAGGCAGAGATCATGGATTTCCATTTGGCGCGATCCTGGCACACTTAATGTTAAAAAGAGGGTAAACCCATTATTATGCAAATAATGGTTCGTGATAGATACAAAGTTAAACAGGTAAAAAGTCTAACAGTGGTAGAGCCCTCACAGAAAACAGGCGTAAAGTAGAAGTACTCTGCGTTTCGTCTAATGAGTGAGATGCCGGGGGTCTAATTTCAGTCCTCTTCCCCTTCCCACCCTTTCCTCATAAGGATAGGATGAAAACGGGAAGAGGATTGGACGGGGAGGGTGTTAACGGGGAAGAGGAAACATCCGTTTTCCTGTCTATGTTCGTCCTCTGTCCATTAAAGGTAGGCAACGCATTTGCAACACATTTGCTTGTTGCGGACAAGTTGTGGATGTCTATGGACAGCGCTCACTTAACATTAGGTGATATGCTGGTTCGTTTGCCACCTTCTTCCATAAAAAAAAAACATAGTTCAACTTGTTAAGAATAATTTCATTAATATTTTCTTAATTTCTCTTGTTTCAGGACATGAAAAAAACACCCTGACGAATATTCCAGTCCATGATTCTGCACAACGGAATGTTATAACATCGAGTACCCGGCCACATCTTAGGTGACTGAAATTAAGTTTGTACATTACGTTCGGCCTGTGGACTACAATACCCGGCTCAGGTGATGCTAGTACCCCGAAATTGGTTCAAAGCCGAGGCCAATATTTGTGCGATGCACACACTGGCCGTGAGGTCTGGAAGGTCTAGCTTTAGGCTACCTGGATAGGATTAATGTAATGTAGATTCTTATTGCGCATTCATTACTATGGATTATATCAAAACAAAATTGATGGGTGTTTGTATTTATTTATATGTATACTAGCTGTTGCCCACGGCTCACATTCTTTTCTCATTTTTCACACTCGACATTTATGCAAGATAATTCCGCATATAATAAATTTAATTTATGGGTAACATGTGCCAAAAAGTTGTTATTGTCAAAACATGAAACATTACCATCCCATATTGTAAATAAAGGTTATATGTACCTCGAGAACAGTTAATTTCGGGATAAAAGACCTCATGTCATTTTCTGTACCATGACAATATGTGTGCAAAATTTAATGATGATCGGTTGACTCGTAGAGGAGTTATAGCGGGACAAACTCACATTCGCATTTATAATATTAGTTTCCCAGGCAACTTAATTTCTTTACTCTATTATTCTTCTATATTGTGGTTATAAGTACCTAAAAGTTTCTTTAGATATACGTAATGTGTAACAAATAATTAATTGAGATCGTTAACAGAAACAACAATTTTATTCTCAAGTTGTACTTAAGTTAAATGAACATCTATCTGACCTTAAAAGGTAGAAGAAGGGGTAATTTGTATCTGTTTTTTCAATAAAGGAACACCTGCGCCCCAGTCATTTGTACAACGTTCTCTGTGCGCTGTAACATCAGTAAATGTACCACCATTTGTTGCTAGATTGAAAAACTGTTCCGCGCACGAACTGCCAACTATTTGGTTGCTCGCTTCCTGTCCTTATTTTATTTTTGCGATTGTTATTGTGTACGTTTGTTTTCTTTTGAAGTATCGCATGAAATTGTTTTTAGTTTAATAATTCAATTGCAAAGTTAACTGAGGAACTAATACATATTTCTATCCCCCTTTTCTAGTGTAATGTTTGATATCTAATTGTATGGACTAAAAGTAAAATAAACACTAGTTAGAAACAGCACATGCTATGGTACATTAGTCGAGAATTGAACATAGGAATTATTTACAACCAACGTGATTGCTGTCAGCTACTACACTGATTATATATGTTTCCGATTTGTTAAGGATAAGCTTGAAGACTGAGATGGTTAGCGTAACCAATCTTGGCAAAGATTGCGCGACCACATTCCTTGAGCGTCGACACACCATCAACGTAATTATTGTAGACGGTTGCAGGTAGCTTAGCCTTTTACCAGTTGCGATTCTTGCCGAGCTGTGACCGTCTGACACTAGGGTGCATATTGGAAAAAAAACTGTTGTAATAAATAAATTGTTAGTGTCTTAGTAAATATTATTTGAATAGGTTATTACTATCTTATCACAATATATGGAAGTAAGAGCTGGGTTTGGCAGGAAAGCATGTCGGAAGAGTTAACTCCAATGACATGCGATCCTTAAGAAGTTTGTTAGGCGTGACATTGAACAATAGAATTAAAAACAGCGATATAAGGGAAAAGTGTGGCTTAAAAGTGGATGTTTTGACTAGAATTGAGAAAATTATGCTTCTATGGTTCGGGCATGTTGAAAGGATGAATAAAAAGAAAGTAATGACATAAATTTATGTTATAAAGAGAACTTATATCGATCAGATTAGTGCCTACTAAACAAATAAGTTGTACCCGTAACCGACGAGCATGTATGCGTAGATGTATGGATGTAGAGAAAGCGAGAGAGGTGTGCCAGGATAGCGCCAAATGGAAATTCTATTCATATCTAAATCTCTATTCATAATCTCTGTCTGCCTCGCTGGGTGTCGGGCGTGAGCGGATATTTATTTCACTACAATATACGAGTATAAATATCCATACCAGGCATTATTAAGTTACCTAGTTTAGGTATTATTCAAATTAGCATTGTGATAGAGATTATATAACATAGGTAATCACTCACTTGCTGTTATAAGTAAATAAGTTAAAATTAAAATGACGGAAATGTGTGAATGTATTAAGAGTAAAATATATCCATATGTTGTTACAATAATAACGGACTTATCGTTCATTACACGTTCAATGTCGTCGTGAATACATTTAATAATATTCATACGCATTTCACAAGAACTGAAACAAAGTACCGACCGAGTATAATTCTGTTATTTGTTTTGTGAAGCCATAGTTAGCCTGCCCCCTGTAAATCCAGTGCGTCGAATGTCTAACTCGCGTGTTTATTTGAGCGCTCTCGTATTAACTTTGACACATATTGCGCCTCCGAAGATAAAAACGTGACGTGGCTCTGTAGTACCCTTCCAAAACAGACAACAAATAGGCATGACCTATATAATTAAAAAGATTTGAATTGTTTGTGTTTCGTAATTTTGCGGGCTTTTAATATTTTATCTTATAATGCTGTGCTCAGCCAATATATTATATGATACTTGAAATAATTAAAAAATGACATGTCCTGGTCATTTTCTCTTCAAATCCTGTCTAATAACATTTAAAATATTGAATGTATATCACTTCTTTATCGATGAGTGTTTTTTTTATAATTTAAGTTTAACGTATTATATAGCAGCATATACATGAGTTGCAGTTCTCATTATCAGATTTGTTGAAACATTTAAAGGTCTTCTCCTAATCTAACGGCTAAGTTAAAGCTTAACTTAGCCGTTAGATTAGTAACTTAAAAAATAATACAAAATATTTTTAGATTTTTTTTATTTTGTTAGGTCGTATTTCACGGTCGTTGATATTGTAAATAACCTCTTCGAATTGCAGTGTGCTCGTGCACAATAAAAATTATAGCGTGCGCCCGTAAACTGAAGTTCCACACCTTAACCTCCGTATTTCGTTAAATTTGAATAAATCCAAGTACCTAATATTAGACTAATTTATCTTTTTGTTAACAAAACTATTATTGTGATTGATGAATGTTAAACGTAATTTATTAAAGGCTTTTAGGAAATAAATGGCCCCGTTTAAGATGGATCTCGTTTGATTGTTCTTGCTACACCGGTCGTATTGTCAACTCGTTTTAAAGACGATATATGACCGATCATTCCTCACAGCATCTCCCCTCTATAATTTAAAGGGACATATTTGAACGATGTGTGTTTAACAATGTCGAGAGCAACACACCCGCGTTGGAACCTTGTTTTTTTCCTTTTTTTAAGTCGTTGTGTTATTTTTAAAATAAATTCTTTCTTCATCTCTTTATGCCTGTTGTTTATTTTTAATTACGTTCGCTTTTAAATATAATGTGATGCGGCAGATGTGTAACATGTTAAATTACATTGTTGTAACATGCTTGTAATCAATTGTATTATAATAGAATATTATTATAAATGATATTAACATATTCGTCACATCATTCTTTTGTCTGGGACAGACATCGAACTTTTTTTTGATCTCTTGAGTCTCAAAGTTTGATATATTACATAGTTTCTTGGAATAACAGTTTCCGAACAAAGTATTGACTATTAAAAGGCTTTATTCTTTCTCAGCTAATTCACAAGGAACAGAACATGTTCTAGTAGACTACGTCAATATTTTTTCCGCACAATTGAACGTTTTGAAATTGAAAGGTTAGTCAAATATTTAATAATATTTCTGTTGTTGCCCACTTTCTGCATTTATGTAACAATGTTTGTCACATTTAGGATGTAAAAAAACTTGTTAAATCCATTTATCGATATTTAGTCAAATCTTCGGTAAAGTAATCTATGGGCTATCAAGAATTGAGAGATCAATTATTTTTTATACTATCAATTTTTGCTGCAGAAAATAACGCATTCTTAAAAGGGTTATAATTGAAATCTCAAATAATTAGTACTTTTATTTTCTAAATAAGCATAGAATTTTGAAACAAACTCCAATATACATATAAATAGCCGGAACTAAGTATTTTTATTATATGTCATAAGTCAAACCAGCAGCGGGTCGCCTAATATCTAAGTGATCGCGCACATGAAAAGCCGCAACACCAGAGGAACTGTAGACACGTTGCCGGTCTTTGTAGAAGGAGTACGCTCGCCTCCTGAAGGACCCTAAGTCGTATCGTCAGCTGGCGTTAGATAATTCAATGATGCGGCTAGGAAATACGACTAGAATTTACGCGACGCGGCGAGGTAGGAAATATCTCGAAAACCGCACTGTAGTGGAACGCCAACCATCAAGATGGTGTGGATGGGAGTTGAAGATCTTTCATGTTGATCGATGACGGAACTCAACGGCAGGAATTGTTTCAAACAGTTCTTTCTTCGGAACACTTTCCATGGTATACGCGGTAGAAAATGCAGATATGCGACGTTTCTTCGCAATGCCAGAATACCATTATAATACAAATTTAAATTGGGCTGTATCACGTAACAGTTTTCCTGATTGAGGGTATCGTGTCGGTGCACTTATATTCAGCGGCGACAGCGCGGCAAATAGGCGAACGTAGACTAAACAATGAATTTGCACTTGGAGTGTGTTTTTAAATTAGGATGTGGCATTAAAAAGAACGAAATGTTAAATACTTATTGTTCTATTTTTCACCTTCACTAAAGAAGGAACTATTGGTATAGATATAGTAAAATGAATATTTGAATACGCTTTAACTAATATTGATAAATATCTTGTCTATGTAAATGTTACCGACTAATTGTGAACTTCGTCAGTTTGTAATTGGACTAGGTATGTTATAAATTGTAAAATAAACACAATTTGCAATTATTCGCCTTTAGTATCCAACGGTTTAAAAGCATTACAAAACATAACATTCTGAATTTGTTATCTATTTGTTGTCTATTTTTCTAAGGTTTTAATTATAATGCACAAATACAATATGATATAATGCAATATTATTTATAGCTTATCTTTTTTAAAATAAAAAAAATACTTTTCAGTTCATATCACATTTCTTTCGTTCATCAATGTTCTGATTTCGATAGGCTCATGCGGGCTCTAAATTGAGGCTTCGATAGCCGGTCAGACATTATGTTGCTCGATCGACATGCTCTTGTCAGGGCGATTCAAAGGTGGTTACCAGAAAGTGGGTCAGCAAGGTTTTATAAATGGCGCATTCTGTTATACATGGATAACATCTCCTGTGTCCTGTATGTTACAAGATTTGTTAAATGCAGCACTAGTAGTAGTAGATATATCGCCTTATACGTTGCAAGCTATACCACTAAGGTACTAGATTACCGGTTAGATAAAATGCTCAAACGAATATAAAATAAAACAATGTTTCCGTTTTAAGAACCATCATGTTTTAGAAATGGCCCGTCAAAATAAATGGCGGGTGAAAAATTCGTCGGAATATAAACAAAGGCTTGTTCGGTCGCTCGTAGCCACGCGGGGAGGTGAGCGCGTCATTTCGGCAGGCGGATAAGTGCGGGCGTAATCTGTGCTCGGGCTCGTGTAAATGCAAATTGTCCCATAAAGCCATAGCTCAGCGCCGTCCCGCCCCGCCGCCCTAATGAAGAGCATCTCCACGGCCGTCCGAAGCCCACGTACGTCATCTCAACA
>JWHW01029494.1:283009-305560 GCA_000931545.1 Papilio glaucus | reverse complement strand
TGAGTATATTTGATGCAGAATTGCGCTCGCGTCTAGACTACGGTTGCGACTTCAATTTAAAGTTAAACGGCGATCGGTGCCACTTCCAGTTTTATTCTCATTATTCGTCTTTGTTTCGCGATTGTTGAAATGCAAATAACGTGCATTCACTTTAACTAGTCTGAGGCAAGCGTCGCATACATATGAGTCCTGAATCTAAAAGCGCATGAGTTACGCGGATACGAAAACGAAGCAACTAAAATACCTGATCAAGAAGGGCGAAGGGTATATATGGAATATTGTCGTGCGACACCGCATTCTAATAATTTTAATTTTGGTGGCGCCACGCGATTCTAATAAATGATTCGCGACTTATAAATGTTTCGGCGAACAAAGAGCTACCCCTTAAGCGGTCGTAGATGAAACAATACGTAGCCGCACGGGGACTCCGTGTTGAATTACAAATACGTTGACTCGTCGTGAATTCGAATGGGGCGGACTATTTGTACCTTGGTCTCGCAAAGGATATAGTTTCTTTGTTATATACATATTATGTGTAGATACGAGAACTCATGGTGAACAATTGCGCCGCTGAACTGTATTGTAGGATCTACTTGAACGTGGCATGAAAATGTTTTGCGTTGTTGCGCTCCGAAGGAATAATGTTTTGTAAATACACTGTTCACCTAGCGGTATCGCATAAAGTAAGCCAGAATATGTTAGTCTAAAGAGAACACAGCCCGGGCGAATGTACGTACGCCGTATCCTGTTCTTTGAATTCATAAATGAGAAACAAACAAAAGGTAGGGTAGATCGTGACAATGGAATTCCTAAGAATGTTACGGAAGTTAGCTACAGCTCTCATTATTAAAAAAATGCAAAAGTTTTTATGTTTAATCTAGTAGTCTTTGCCAATTAACTTCTGTCTTTCTATTTTAATATAATTAAGGTGCAATCAATTTTTAGTACTTCACTAATGAAATTCTCAACAGAAATAATTTCTCAAGCTTTTGCGGTACATGTAACAGTTTCGGAAAAGTTATTATTATAACTTTTTAATGAAATATATTTTTGTCTATTTAAGCAAGATCGAATGAGGAACATATCTTGAAGTGCTACTCTTACTCCATATTTTATATCTGCTGTATATTTTTTGCAATTAATGATTATGCCACGATCCGGTTCGTATATCTATAATTAAAATCAACAATATCTTGAAAATAATCACATAGATTTAATCTTTTTTTATTCTAAAGTTGTACGAGATACATTCGATTTTCTAAATTACTATGAGATTGTAGTATTATGTAACGTAAAATCAAATGTTTTTGTTTTGATTTGAACTGAGATTGCGAGTCCAATTCATAACGATGTTACGAATAACTTTGCCGCATGTTACTTTGTTGGACTGAATCGTGGAGAGGTCGTGACTAATGTTATAATTGTTGTATTGGTTGCCGAGAGAGATTATTGTCGAAGTTTTGTAATGTTATATTCACGGGCGGTGAAGCGAAACGGTGGGAACGTTATAAATTTAGTTTAATCTACATTTGATCCGAACGGATCTCTCGATGGTTTTTTTAACCACATTACACTCCACTTTGTTGTGGTCGGCATAAGTAATCTTAGTTTTATTTTTTATTGCGTTGAATTTAATAGCTGACAGAGTAACAAAGCTCTTCTAACATGGAAATGAATCGCAATAATTGAAGTTATATACATGAATAATTAAATGAGAAACAAAATACCGGCAGTGTTATTACAGAAGTGAAAAATCAAAATAAATAATGAACAAAAATAAGCCCGTGTATCTTAACAATAAAATCAAAAATGGAATACAAGAAAAATAAATTAAAAAAAGTTCGTCGAAACTGGTCCAAATTCAAATAAGCATGTTGCAGATGCATTTTAAGGATGTTGTTCACGGAAACCCATAAGATTTTCCCCTACCATATATCGTCTAACGCGGCTACTTCTTTAGCCGAAATTTTCAATAAAAAAAGTGTTCTTTATTAATTAAATGTGGACGCTTTACAATTACTCATTTGTATCACTCAAAAATACGAATCCTTGCTGTTGTTTTTCAAATTAAAGCTGTAAATAAACAAATGCATTAAAACTGATATTGACTAGCTTGCGGACATAAAATAAAATGCTGCGATAATCAATATGAAGCGGTTAAGTTGTCTTTTAAGCATACGCTATGTGGAATCCCGGATACCACGTACTAATCGCCACTTCTACTTTATAGTAATATATAGTAAAGTTATTTTGAATTGCTAAGTTTGTACACGATCGAAATTGGCAAACATCCTAAATCACGTGATGTTCAATTTCAGTAGCGTCGTCGGTCTAAAAAGTTACTAGTTTTTATAATATGCTAGTAATTTTGTTTAGAATAAAACCGCTGTGTTTTTATATAAAACGAGGCAAAACCAAACGACGTCCGACATTCGATACAGCGCTGTCGGCTCGTATAACATAGTATCGTCATTGGATAACGGAGCTGCGCCACTCCGGTAGCCTCGTGGGAGATCTTTGGATACGCTTCATATAATTCCCGTGTTTACATTATCTTTACCTGGTAGTATATGAATTTACAACATAATATTATAACATTCGTCAGTCCGTCAGTCTAATAACATTTGTAAATATATTACAATTAATTACAAGGGATATGATAGTTTGAATGTTGAAATAAAAATATGAATATGTGAAGTTTACAAACAGTGGCATAATTAACATTATGAATTTAAAATAGGTATCATTAGAATGTATCTAGAACTAAGTAAAAAAGAAGCCGTCTAAGATAGGTAATATATAAAATCTTTGGTTCAAGGAATATTGTCAATAAATAGGTCAAATGTAACACGTGATAACCCAAACACAGTTCTATTCAATTTTATTTTCATTGTCAAAACCTTATTGTTTCTGATAACCGTATTATTTGTCAAGGGGTGAACGCCCTGATCGTCTAGCCGCTGAGTAATATAAGAAAAATCTAAGTTAGTTTATTTACATTGTTTTTTTATTTTATTTTATAATACCAAACTGCTTGAAACCAAAGTAAATAATTGTACAAATAACTTTGTTTAGATATTTAATATTTATGTTCGAAGATTTTAACATTGATTCAATATTTAAAATATGAATTTATAGAGACATTATTTGGAAAGCGTGGAGTAAAACACCTTATGAAATCACAGCTTGCTCGAACTTTATTGGCCGATGATCCCTATGAAAGGAAGCAGCTGATGTGCTTCGGGGACAGGTTGCAAGTAAGCGCACAGGCGACGCGGTTACGGTACTTACGCTGGTGCATTCACGTTTTTACAATCGTTTCTACTCCAATGGGCAATGGAAGGCAGGATGCGTGCCCGCTATAGAATTTCAAAGACTTGTTACAGTTTTCTTTTTTATTTGTTTTTGCTTTACCTCGTTCCAATGATAGGAGTTGCGTGAATTGAACTTTATGCGATTCCATTTCGCTATATGTATACACTGGTTTATTATAATATCAATTTAATGATTAGCTGTAAGCGGTAATTAGAAGAAGTGTAAAGATCGTTGTTTACGTTTAAACGTTATATATGTATGTATGCACAAAATGTAACCTGGACTGAATTTGTGTGAAACTGAAGCAACTGATCTCTGCCTAGCCTTGTGGGTTACAAGCGTGAGCGCATATTTATTTATTTGAAGTAATAGTTCGTGCGTGGGCATCAACATCACATAAACGGTAAACTTACCTCTGAAATAAAAGATTCGAATACGACCTAAAACTGCGACTTGTGTAGACCTCGGGCATCACACGGAATACGGACCTGTAGAGATGTCACAAGGGTATTTCGCATTTCGTCTGATGAGCGAGGTGCCCCAGGCTTAAAGTTTCCTCTTGTCTTTTCTCTATCCACTCTCCAAAAGAAAAGATATTAAGAAAAGAAAGAAAATTACACATACTTGAAACGGCCTTTTCGATCTTTTCTCCGTATTTTCTTTTCCCAAGGTGATAGCAAACGGTTTGATTAACACGTTATGTAAGTGGAAAACTGTTTGGGGTCTCGATATCGCAATCAGCGTCCAAAGGGTAAATCCAATTAATCAGCTCGATATGGCCTTTGAGCGCTGCCAACAATTTGGAGACACATTGATTAATAAATACCTTGCGAAGGTCTGTGGGCTCTTCGCAAATTGAATGATTAGAAAAACTCCCACAGGCATTGCGGACCGTTACAGTTATTCAGACTAATAGAATAAGACATTTTAATTATCGGTTTGTGGCTTAAATATTAATCGGACGCGAAATTGTATCGGTTATAACATACGATCGGTTGATCGTAATTGTCAAATTATGAAAGTCTTTATTGAATGTGAAATGTAACTTTTAGTCACAAAGTTATTTCATTAATTAATTATGTCTGTGAATTTTCAAGGTACGTAGTCTGAAGAACAAGATTACCAAGTCACTTAGAGACTTTTATTCTAGTTGACCAAGTCCTTAATCTCAAGTGGCAACATTAAAAACGGAAATCATTAGTTAATAATTCTTATAATCATTTATTAATTAGAATTACTCAATCATTATTCTAAGAGTAATGCAATAAATTATTCTACGAGTTTATAACGCTTCCAGGCATATTATGTATTGAATTGGATGTTAAGATCTTTGCACAAAGAACCTCTGAGGACGTGACCTCCGTTTTTCCTATTTTAACCGACAAGACGTCGGTACTTGCATCGTTTACTTCCAGTAAACGTCGGCTAGCCGAAGAAATTACTAGGCACGTAGAATATCTACTTAAGGTCGAAAACGTATGAGAACTTTAGCATTACGTGTAATTTGTACGGATCTATTTACTGAAACAAAAAAGGAACACAGAAAGTATCTTACAACATAGTCTCTTAAAAACAGAAAAGTTAACTACAAAAGATGTAGAATAAGTACAATTTGTCTCTCAGCAATAAGAATATAAAATGAGCAAACTGCTAGTCTAAATTTATCGTCGGTAAACCAAACCCTTTTCCATTTTAAAAAGTCTGCGTGAAATCGCATGGAATTACGGCACGCCGAGTTGCGCTTTTGCTCAGACCCATGGTTAGTTGGAATTGAAATCCTTCCATTCATTCGTTCATTCATTCATAAAAGGCATTACTGTCGCCACCGCGCACCCTAACCCCCGACGTCTCGTATGCAAACTCGGAATACGTTACCGGCAATCTCTCGAATACTGCAATATGGAATAGAAACGTAAACGTCGGATTTTGTTGCAAGTTACGCTTACAGAGTAGGTAGTGAACTAAGCCCCGTGCGGGCGTGCGAGCTTTGCGCCGGCGGGTATCAGGCAATTCGTGAACCTCTAACGAAACTTAAATTGAAAGAATTGTATTAGCTTGGACTTTTATTGGATACTGGAGATAATATTTAATAATAAAGATCTCTGTATCGAATATAAACGTTATTTGGGGCTTATATAATTATTCTTTTTTTAAATAATTTCAATCTGTATTGGTGTATATGTTTTTCACTCTATACGTGTTACAATTGAGAACTTTGTTACAGTCGAGCAAGTTTTCTTTTCTTCTAATAAACTTATCTACGCTAATATTACAATGAGGTAAAGCTTGTGAGGTTGTAGGGGGTAATCTCTGGATCTACTGTTGATAAAAATGTCCGGATCTTTTACGATAGGCTCGTAGTCACAGGTCTTCATTTAACACTCTGTTTACCGTGCTTCTGGTTATTCCCATCTGAAAAGCTAAGATTTTTTGTTTACGAACAGGATTTTGTGGTATTCGCGCCTTCGCTGTTTTAATGATCGCTGGTGTCCTAACTGTGCGAGGTCGGCCGGTCCTCTTACGATTTTCGAAGCTTTAATGTGCAGTGTATCGTTTGATAGTACGATAAACAAACCGATAAACAAAATAGTGTTGTTTTAAAAATTTTCAGAATATTGAAAATTTATGTTGGAACCACAGCGATGCAACGCGACTATCTTCTTTCTTCGACCACTCCATATTTGGTAATGAATGAAAATTAATTTCTTTTTTATATTCGGAAAGCGCAAGCGTTCCATTTCTAAAATTACTCGAAGAATATTTGGCCAGTATTCGCCAATTAAAAAAAAGGTGTGACAGAACTTATGACCCGACTAGGTATATACAACGAAGAAGTTATAATTGAAAACTTTGTTAATAAACCGCCTGCGTCGAAAATGAAAATTAGAAATAACAGGTGCTGAAACGTTTCGCTTCCGGTGTCTAATTCTCAGCACATACGTTCAGTATAAAAGCTTTTCCTTTTTCAACTACGCCAGACATTTTACTAGCGCAGTAGTTTCCATTGCTTTTAAATAAAATTACAAATTATATTTTACTTTAATTTAGCTAAGTAATTAGAATGCACGATGCTCTCTCTTTAACTACACATCAAACTTTTTTTTATTAAAATTCATAAGTGAGCAATTAACCTAATTATTTTAGATATCAAGTAATTTAAGTACAATTTTTTATTTTAGTTTTATTTATTACAAAACATACTTTTTAAAACATATTTTAATCATCCAACTAAGCTTCACTTTACGGTCATAGTCCAATGACTCAACTAGTGCTTCTATGCTAACCTAAACCATAACGATATTAGTGTTTCTATGTTTGTAATAAAGCCCAGTGAATAAGCAACCTAATGTTTGTTGATTAAACCCTAATTTGACGAGAAGAAACCCTGCTCCCCGAACTGATTTCGTGTTCTGTATTCTTATCATGTTTCATCATCTCTTTATATGCAAATATCTCATGTGTTGTGTAATAATTATATAAATCATAATATTTGTAATTTATGCTGAACGCCAAGTTTCTAGTATTTAATCGAGATAAATGAAGTTGCCATTGTTGCCCAATATTTATAATATATGTTAAAGCTTTAAAATTTAGATTTACTTTAATTTTAACACAAATCATGAAACTCCAATAACTTACAAGAAATATTTCTTGTAAAATCTTTTCTCTCCAATAGTCCGTTTGCTGATTTCTATCAGTAAAAGCGTTCGAATGAACGGCACCTAACTACAATGAAGATAGAGCACGGAGCTAATTTATTTTATGGGTGTACTTTATTTATCGAAAACCACAGATTCTCGCCTTTAAAGCGATGAATGCGATCTCAGCCCATTTGCCTAAAAACCACTCAATTTAATATGCCCGAAGGAGCTCAATATCTCACATGGAATCCTTGGGATTTTCGTTTGGGTTCGATCGCGGAACCACCGCGATGGAGCGCGACCGATTCAATGAGCTATTTCATTATTCAACTCCACGAGTTCCTTGGAGATGGTCGCGGTGGGATTGACTAATTTTGCAGTATACCGTAAGATGGGCGTAACGCGGCGTCTTCATTTGGCATGGAAACCATTTTGAGGGCTTAGTGCGAGATCCGCTCGATATCAGCTACGTAAGCGAGTCATTTCAACTTAACTTGCGACGACACCTTTAAATAGGTCGGCCTCTTACCGCGTAATAATGCCAACGACTTATGATAATGCAAACGATAACTTTTAATTTTATTATAGATCTTATTTCGGTGAGCGGAGTACTTAATAACTGAAAAATAATTCATGGCAGTTGTTGTTGTTATACTCGAGTAATGAACTAAGTTCGCAACGATGGAAAAGTAACATCGAAAATGTCTTACGTAAACTTGTTGCAAAAGTTACTCTGATGCCGATTGAACAAGGAAAAGAATTTTCATTTAGTATTTTCATCTTATCCGTATATAGAAATATAGACAGATTTATTAAAAAGAAGTAAGTTTCATTGCTCTAAATTAGCATTTATAAATATATAATAAATAAATTAAAACTTACTCGCGATGTACTATATAGTCGATCACGAGGAAATTTGAATGTATGAATGAGTGAATTAAATCATTTTAAATTTGAGTAATAAAAATATCATCTTACAAATATAAACCTGATGTATTAGCAAGCCTTTGGCAATCTCGTATCAGAATATTATGGAACTACATGCCATGTTTTGCTTTGTTCTGTCCATCGCTATAATTAGTAATTTGTAAAACAAAACCAAATATTTGGTTACTTTTTTGTTTGTTGTCCATTTAAACCATTAGTAAATAGACAAATTATTTGTGTCAAATATAAATTTAATTCATGTCACGACGATACGTTTAAAAGTGGTAGAAAATAAAACAAAACACAAACAAAAGGCACAATCTAAAAAGCGTAAGCTTTAATCGTGAAACAACCGTTATTCATACCGAACTAAACGAAGCATTCACGAGTAGAAATCGAGTTAGATTTTGCAAGCTTTTGAACTGCAGCGTACGTTTAGTCTAGATTCGTTCATTGACTATTCACCCATAGGCCGTATTCAATCGAGGCGAGGTAAGCCTAATCCACGTCCATGATGAAAGTCAAAGCGAAAGCAACTTTGTGTACACTAAAAGCCCCTCGGAGTTATAGCAGTGCTTCGGAGGGATAGTTTACAATCGGCTATTCTTTTGCAGCTTTATAATTTTGAAAGAATCTTCTTAATTAAGCTTAACGCGATAAAATCCGCAGTATGAGTTTAATTTCAATGTGTAGTATTCGCGTAAATGTTATAAATAATTATCTTTGTAAAAAAATCTAAAATATAAAAATGTGATGATACCTTTCGTCTGGCCAGAATTTGATAAGAATATTTGATTTATATTAAAATAAATTATTTCCCAAATATGTTATTGATTTATGACTGGATTAAAATATTTACACAAAAACTATAGTCGTCTCAGTGTTTTCAGAGAGAAAGATAGAGAGAAACTTTGTACCGCAACAAGTTTATACGTCAGCGGAAACGCACGGAATAAACATTTTCGTCATGTTCCTGGGACTGGGTACTCATAATTTTTGTTTACATTTTTACATTGACATAATAATTATAGCGTGTTTATCACATAGTGTATCGTTTACTTGTCGGAGTCAAAAAAATCTTGATGAAAAATGCGTGTTCGAACTTGAACCCCTATTACCGAAACGAGTGGCAAGTATTGTGCCCGTTTCATGGTCGATTCAACGACGCCACTCGTTAGGGCACACGCCTGAATGCCGCCTTGCCACTCCTCATTATTGCGTTTATAAAAGCGCCCATAGAGCGAGCTGATTCACTAAGATTCGCTCCGTTACCATGAAAGAGAAAATGGAATTGTGTAGACGGTTTGTTCGCCATAAAGTTCTTTTTATTCTTAAAGCTTCGAGCTCATGTTGTGGGGTGGTAACTGCAGATACTTTGTACAAGCTTCTCTGTTAAGAATTTAATTTTCTTTACGTTGTTAGAGACCATTTCAATTAAAAAACTATGTTTGCGAATATACTCATTTTGTTCTCTTCTTGATTATTTATTTAGAACAAGTACAATTTAGGAGAGATAAAATGCAGGGATAAAAATTACCAGTTAACATAGCGGTTACCAAGAAATATTTTAAATAAATAAGTCCAGTAGAATGTCTGCGTAATGTAATTATGTCTAAAGGTAATATTTCATTGCCTTTCTTCGTTGAGTACGGCGGTCAAAGTTTACTCAAGTGTAAGCTACGCTTGAGTAAAACAGATTTCACTTCAGAAATTAATAAATCTGCTTGCAATAATAGCGCTGAGGCGGTCGAGTTCTCTAATCTGGCATTGATTGCAAAATCAATAGCAGCGGCGCGTAACTATCGGCAGGTGTGCTTCCCCGTGATATTAAAATTTGTCGGCCACCTTGGATTAGGGTGCGGACACTTTATCATCGTTTATTCCATTTAAATCTGATCCATTATTAAAACCGACCTGTAAATGGTCTACGAGGAATTAAAATGTCAACACGTCCATTGGATTATTATTAAAGATAGCTTATGATTTAAATTCAACTCAAATTTGTACTGGTAATACACGTGTTCCACAAATATGTTTCTTCTTCCTTTTCAATTAAACACTTTTTTATCTATACTAATACTATAAAGAGGAACGATTTGATTGTTTGTTTGTTCCGGATAAACGCAAAAACTACTAAAACGATTTTAAAAATTTCTTCACTAATAGAAAGCTCTTCAGCGAGTTACCTAGGACAATATTTTTATTTGTCTATTTATTTCATCTGTCCGAGCGACGCCGGGACGGGTTGTTAGTATAAAATAAGTCGATTTTACAGAAAAAGGGGTTTATTTATATCACGAAAACCCAAATGCTTAATTTTTTTTTTAATTTGTCTTAGGCTACCAACACATTAATCCTGTCACATTTCGTATCCAAACCACTGAAGCATACTATTATCAATTCTTGTATACTATAAACTGTAAATAAAAATATAAAGAAATATGTTATTTATCTAATTAATATAAACTACAGTATAATAGATATATTTTATGATTAAATACTTCAATTATTACAATTAATTCTCATCGAAGAGACTGATTGTTTTACGCTACATTGATCGTATCAACAACTCAATTAAAATTCAATTGCTAAGGTTTAATTATTCAAATTAAATATCAATCGATGGAAATCTCAACACCAAAAACATATAATTCAAGGTTCGTCGTCATCACTTGGCAATATAACCGCATGTTGTAATAACTTAATACAAATTTATAGACCAGACATCAACAATGTATATAAAATAGTATGTATAATAAAATAGTTGACGTACTTGAGCACACTTAGATGAGATGTGGACTAAATAATATGCGATACAACCTGCAACAGTATTTAATTTAGAATATTTTTTAAACGACTACAACAACGATTCCAGATGGGAAAGAATAGACCCGGGTAATTTATTCCAGTATTCTTTCGTACGTATTACAAATGAAGAAACTAAATGCTTTTGAAATGAAAGGATAATAATTAGTAATCTTTTATCAATACTATCACCATCACCCGCTGAACTTAGGCGTCCCCCTCAATCGCGATAAAAGATTCTTTGCCACCTTCATCCAGTTGAATTCCGCAAATAAATAATGCATACACAATGGAAATACAATAAGCGTCCGCCATTCATTCACACTTAAATAACGTATTTTAATCAATTAATACAAAGTCGCCTATAAGACAGATTATGCAAATCTTAGCAATGATAAAACGTTATAATCGACGAAATTAAAACTTAAGGGAGTTTAGAAGTGCAGTTAGATCAACATGAGCCTTGGCGCGCCCCACGACCATTTAAGCGGCGGCCTCCGCAACGGCTCTGCCGGCCAAGTTTTCTCATTATGCCCGTTAGTGCCCGACGATGAAGCACGTACGCACTTTGACGGACGCCAAGTAATTTCACGTGCTTCCTTTACAAAGTAAAACACATAAGCGTGTAGCTTCTCTGAACGTTGTCGTGATTTTATGTTCTTATGACGTATATTCTTAATATATTGAATTTAATGTACAATATTTATCAAGACATGTATGACGTTTAATTTGGAATAAGTTATAAAATAAATATCACGTGCACTCTTGTAGAAATTTAAGCAAAACTTGTCATTAGAATATGCATATATATGTACACTTAGAAGTATTCCCTTGCTTAATGTTTCTCTTAATATTTTATGTAAATCCCATTAATAATTAAATGAAACTGACAATCAAATAGCCATCCTTAGTGTGGAGTATGAAGGCAGTAGCAAATTTGAATTTTAATTGAATAGCAAAGCGTATGTTATACTGAAACGAAATGAGATCGTAGGCACAAGATTTAAATGCAATACCAACTCGAAGAGGGAAATAGAGAGCGGTTACCCGACATTGACACTAGTTTTATTGTCCCGAGGACCCTCGTAAAGCTCCCTTTGTGTTAGTAATGTCTTAAGTTGTATTAACACCGTGATAACTTTAGTGGGAACCGTTCGCCCCCGCGCCTGATTACTTCGACGGCCGCAATTAAACCGATCTAAGCGGATAGTTTCGATAATTTAAATGGTCCGATGTTGCTTGCTGTTATTAATATTGTGGCTATTAGAGACACCCTTTGAAATTAAATTGGCTAAATGCGTTTCGAAACTATGGAACGGTAAATTATTGTTAAACACCCTAAAGGGAGTTGAAACTGTATTAAATGTATTGTTGAAGAAGTGAAATATTCATTTAATGAAACAAATGAAAACAAAAATCCGCTCATAAAATGTAATTAAACAATTTACCTACATATAAAATAAAATGTACATTAAAATCTAAACAAAATTAAGTGGAGAAATAATTTAAATCGATTAATTATACTTCGCATAGATAATGCACTTTTTAACATTTTATTTAAATTAATTATTTACCAAGAGCTGTAGTATCCTAAAGCAAAACAAAAAGATAATTTGATTTAACGGCAGAATTAAAATAAGATGTATTGCTTAGATCGGGGAGCGAGGCCACCTCGATTTCGGGGACATGAATTTTCCAACAAATTTAGCGGTTTCAATCGATGAAGTCGGTAATGGAAAAGTTCAATAGGCAACAACAAAGGCCGATACAAGTTAACGAAGCTCACGAAAGCGAAATTCACGATAGGAGCGCGCTCTGGCGGACAGGAAATTAAAAGACAAAAGAGTGCCGGCCGGAGCAGTTTAGGCTCGGAAATGGAGGGCGCGCCCCTTTCGCTTCTTTTCATCGGAGACGCGAAGCCGCGGCCACCTCCAGTTTATGTTTACTTACACTAATTAATGATTTTATATTTAAAAGTCTGTTGATTGAATTGATTTAATGAATGTATAGATGGCATTAAAATGAAAGCTCCAATAATGTACACGAAATCTAGATTATTCGTTTAAGTGTGTAGTATAGGTAGTGGAGTGAGATGGGAGAATTAAGCAAATTGAGTGCATTCCCCTCAAAAAAAAAACTAGCTGATGGAGCACCGAGTTTCACACTATGATTATTACACATAGAGTATTCACGATATGATTATAACAGAAATAAATTCCTGGGTTTTCTAATCATATTGAGGTAGACATATATAGAAATCACTAAAGTATCATTCTTTTGTTATTTAAAAACAAATTAACAAATTTAATTTTTATCAGATTTAATGTGTATCAGAATCAGACAACCGTTGAAATGGCTCTAGTTATGTGACAACCAAGGGCTACATGATTATGTATCTCTTGATATTCACATGAAGTTTAAAACGTATATCTTCTAAGATGTTGCTTTAATTTACGTGATCTGGAATACATTTGGAGTGTATCAGCATTAATCCAGACTAATACGGGTATATCTAATGAGTATCGAGTGTGCGTGTACGTATGGTTTCCGTAATTCAGGCGGGCTGGTGTAATCCATTCGTGTAGGGCGATATCAAATTGCCGGGGGAGGCGAGCGGCCCGACTTCTCGTGTCTCAGACGGAAACACGAAATACTTCTCACGACATTCAAATATTGTTACGAAATACGTATTGCTTTTAATATTCTTTCACTTACCATAATTCTAAAATAAAATGATTGTTAAACATTTGACGTGATGTTAATATCGGGTACCTCGTAGGGACAAAGTCAGCAGACGACTTCGTTTTCTAATTCAATTTACATTCGGAATCAAAAACTTTCCGTGACACTGTTTTGCATTATTAATACTTTAGCATAGCGTGATATCCCGGGAGGCGTACTAGAAGCCATAAATTGAATTCCGAACCTTCGCAATTAGTTATTCCCGCGCGTGAAAACTTTCGAGATCATTCGCCTTCGTTAACAGATGTTACGGTGCCATTCATTATACATTCCGTCGAATTGTAAAGCCCAACATTTAATTTAAAGTACCGACGGCTCCATTGTTAAACGGTTCAGTCCCTCAAGAACCAAAGGATTAGAAAAATGCGAAGCGGTTGCTTTCTGTCAAAATAAGTATTCTTTGAACAAAAAATGTAAAAGTTAAGAACGTAGCAAAGAACGATTGCGAATGTTACTGAGAAAATACCTTTAATTGATGCCACATGCTTTAAGTATTATTACAATACATTTTGTTATTTATTGACAAAAGGTTATTATTTTCTACTGAAACTACCTATCTAATATCATGTTGCTATGCTTATCAGGTTAATTTGAATCAAACAATTCCATTCCCTACCTCGCACCCCACGAATTTCGGAGGGCACATTTGTTATCTGCAGTTTTCGGTAGAAATTATATTAAGATCTTGTCGTGATAATGTTGTATATTTTTGTTTTCTGCTATCGTAGAATAGGGCGTAGCCACAGGGAGCGTCGGTACTTTATTGCAAAAATAAATTAGCAGTAAAACAAACTGAATTCCATCTGCAGCAATAAGATTTTATCTTGTTTTTGTTAATAGTAAACGTCTTGCTAGGAGTATTGTGGGCATTTGTAAATAAGCACATATGCATTTAGAAAGTATGCAATATTCTCATTCGAAAATTTCTACGATATTAACTATTTTTTTACAATATCTGTTTCTTTTTTTTCAGATCATTGTTGGCGTATACATGAGATGGTATGGGTTCACAAGGCGTAGCAAAATGGCGCTGGTGGTTTGTGGTGGTGGCGTGGTCATGGGGCGCTGCCGCGCGCACTCTGTGCCCGGCGCGTTGCGCCTGCGACGACGCCTTGCGCGCCGCCTCCTGCGCCAACGCCAGCCTCGAGATTGTGCCAATCCAGCTCAACCCGGAAGCGACTCATATCAACCTTACCCAGAATTCAATCAGCAATCTACTCTACACTTTCCAATTTTACACACAATTGACAGTTCTCGATATTTCTCACAACAAGATTCAAGACTTAGGTAGTAAAAATTTTGAGAATAACATCGAAATGACTCACCTTAATTTGAGTCATAATTTCCTTAAACGGTTGGACGTCGGCACATTCGTTGGATTAAAAAGACTCGTTGATTTGGATTTATCAAACAACCAGATAACAGATATACACGTGCAGAGCTTTAAGGACCTCGCAATATTAGAAAGACTTGACTTGTCAAGCAATAAATTAGTAAGTTTTGAAGTAGAAACGTTCGAGCCTTTGTCATCTTTGAAAATACTGTCTATGAAAAACAATTCTATACTGGATATACCGTCGTCTAACCTCATATATCTAATTCACCTGGAATATATAGATCTATCTGAAAATTTAATTCAACAAGTATCAAAACAAGGGGTCCCATACTTAAAAGAACTTAAACACATAGATCTTAATAATAATATCATTGAGAGTATTGATCAACTTGGATTTCAAAATTTGCCATCTTTGCGCCATTTAGATCTCAGTGACAATAATATGACTTCTATTCCCACGTCTGCTCTTTCAAAACTATCAAACTTATCTCATTTATACTTAAGTGGAAACTTTTTTCAAAACGTAACGGGACTGTCTTTCCAAAGTTTATTCCATTTAAGACATTTGCATTTGAGCCGACTTTTCGAACTTGAAAAGATTGATTCTAGAGCTTTCGTCGACAATATCAATTTGCAAAAGATTTGGATGAATGAAAATATCAAGGTGAGAGAAGTACCACCTAGATTATTCCATGGAAATCCTAAATTAACGCATATTTATATAAAAAATAATGCATTAGAAACGCTAGAAGCTGCACACTTTCCTATTGATAGATTGCAAGAACTGGAAATATCTGGTAATCCATTCGTATGTAATTGTTCATTACTATGGCTGTGGAAATTGGGAAGAGAATGTGAAATGAATTTGAAGAGAACTGATAACACAAGTACCATACTAAAGATAGATTACGAAGACGTAAAATGTGCTGCGCCAGAACATTTGAAAAGTGTTTTACTGGTTCCCATTCCAGAATCAGAGTTTGGTTGTTCGAACGGTTGGGTCATAGTAGCAGTTGTTGTTATGACCGTGAGTATTATCATCAGCGTCGTCGGCGGGGGACTATATTTTATGGGACCTTTAAAGAAATGTAAAGGTGATAAATCTAAACAAGTTATGACCAGTGTAATGTTGAACAGTGATGTATCAAAATTGGGGAACGGATTAGGTTATACAACACGAAGTAGAGAACAAGAGAATAAGGGAGAGGTCGATCGATACTTGATGATAGGGTCTTCAGTTACAAATAACTTCCACTCATTGAATCCTCCCTGGCACAGTGTCGATAAAAATCCATACTACCAGGAGGATAGTGAGGAACATATTTACCAACAGTTTGCCTACGAAACCATACCTCATCACCGAACCCCGGAGAAGCCACACATAGTGTACGTTTAACAAAGGTTTTAAAACAAAAGACATTTGCAACGATAACGTTGGCTTCGTTTTTTGATAGAAAACAATCTATAGACAGACGAAATGATGCAATAATGTATATAGTGATACGATTAAATTTGTAATATGTGATAGCTTTGTATATAGATTTGTAAATATTTTTTGCATATAAAGACATTACATTTATGCATAATATTACTTTTAAACTCTGTATAAATTTCATCTTGTTGTAGTTGTTAACTGTATTTATACTTTTATCTTATAATATTGAAGGTCCATTATATGCAAGAGCCTGGCGTCGATCTGACCTTCATCATTTTATTAAACCTGAATGTTTCTCTGTTTATGCTCCTAGTGTAGGTAGAAAGAATCCCCGAGTATGAAGTTTGGATCACGGTAGCTTAGAACGATATAAGGTTGCAAAGGTGTTTAAAATTACACCTCAACTTCGTTAAAGTACTTCGACTTTAGTATTTCGAGGAGCTAACGTCTGTGTTTCATTAAGAAGTCCGATGCCTGTTGACTGTCAAACGCTTGTATTTAGAATCCAGCGTGAACCGACCAGTGTTAGTTAAGGAAGACCAAATTCCGTCTCCACTGTTGTTTTGTAACACCAACGATGTACAAACTAACATTATTCATTGAAAAACTTTAAATAAGTTGAGGAGGTTTGCTACCTAATTAACTTTTAAGCTACTGCGAATTAAACATACAAATTTAAAACGTCGAAGGTCAGATCGAGGCGGACTCTTGCTCTAGTACTACATATACGTTTTGTTGTTCGTAGATATTGTAAAACTCTACGGAATAGCTTCACTTTAGACGATCCTAATACTTTTGCATTGTAAATTGTATAGAGTGGTTTTAATTTTGTTTATTTCATAGTTCCTCAAATAGTATGGGTACTCCAATATTGTAAATTAGTTATAAAACCTTTAAAAATAATTTAATGTTACAAAATAATACTCATGTAATTGCATAGTAATTATATATCTATATATTTTTAAATATAACACCAATACATGATGGAAACATTGTACAAATATGAGCAATATAGTAACTAAATTGAAATATGTTAGTTTTATTTGAAGCGTTGTTATAGCGATGAAACCTGATAACACTAATGCAATCAGTAGTGCTATTAGAACAGTAGCTATGTATATGTATACATAACAAAAAGGTTTATATGTTAACCAGCTGCTCTGATGGGAAGGGGTACAAATGAGATGATATATTATTTATCAGCTATTTTTGTAAATTGATTTCATTGCGATTGTTTTGTCGTGTTACGTTGAGATAATATTCTGAAATTAATATTTTTATACTTAGTGAATATGTACAAGATGACAATTTTGTGATTTAGTTAAATTTGTGAAAAGTTACTGGGCTAAGTATCATTACCAAACAAACATTTATACGTATATTAACGACATTTTAGCAAAAAAATAACAGCTTATAGATTTAAAAAAAAACTACGAAGTAATTTTAAATTATGAAATGAAAAAACAAAAATTTGTTATTATATTGGCCCAGTTACATTGGAACCCATTATATATTTCTAGCTGAATGAATTTAATCTTGCAATATGCTAATTTTATATTGTATTACATAGATTTCGTAAACGTATATATACTTATGTATACTTGATAGCCAACCGCATTTAAACCTATTCATTCGATAATACCTACAGGCATAAAGGTAGCGTAAGAATATTTATACATACTACTTTAAAACTTTTGTTATGAAACTTATTTAAATATATAATACATTAAATCAAACAACAAATAAACAATTTAAACATTTAACGTAATTTTATTTATCCCCTGAGTAAACATAATCAAATTCGTAATTCTTCGCTTTTTGTTAATATGAAGAATGTAAATTCACTGTAATATTCAGCTTAATAACTTAAAGCTGAATAACACAGTCAAACGCTTCAAGTAGTTTTAAAACTTAGCGTAGTTAAATTATTCACGGAACCTTTACATCCAACGAAATCCACATTAGGAAACGCAATTCTAGTGCACTGCGCTTGACTCAAGCTTGATGCTGCCAAAGTGCTATTAAAATGATCTATTATTATTATACGAAGGAAAGTAATTATGCCTGCCAATAACAATATAAACAAAAGGAACGTAAATTACAATATGGCATACAACAAAGCTTGCGCATTTGTCCCTCCGAGGTACAAAATGAAGTAAGGTGCTAAAATACTATCAGTTTGTCTTCATGCAAGCAATATAATCATGCCTATATAATCAAATTAAGTTATACGACACTGTATATAAATGAATACCCGTTAATGATTTCCAATTCGGCGCAGCAACAAGTTGATTACGGTAAAGTGATTTGTCCGGCCGCTATCGGCCGACGGTAGTCATTGAACGCTCGACAGTAGCGTAAATGAAAAATTTACAGTCCCTTTTAACGATTCCCGATGAGCGAATCGCGAAGTATTATATATAGTATTAATAGTTATTTTTTGTTGCTCTACATGCCTTGATGTTTAAAAACTCTGTTCTCTGTTAAAGTTTTTCTGATGCATGCACGTACAATTACCAGGTCATCAATTCGGTTCTATTGCGTAAAGCAACAGCGATTATTCAGTCCTTACGAACATTGCACGTTCTCTTTATCAGTACATCAGTTAGTCTATAAGTAGTATCAGTATACACTAATATCACCAGTTTCAAGTGTTTGAGTTACATCTCAGATATTATTAGTAATATTCGTACGGACATCCTGTACACTGAGTATCGTAGAATGATTAAAGTATAGAACATTACAAGAGATAGTATTAGATTAGGAGCTGTGAGCTTATTTTGAATATTAACACTCTCGAAGTTGTAAATAGTCATAAATAATGCTCGTACAAGGGAATGCAATACTTATTATGTTGGAGTATAAACCATAATTGCATCAATTTTCTCTTTATGTTGTAGCTCGGGTAGTCTATGGGGGCAGCTTCGTCTATGTAGAATTGAAATTGAGATAAATGATTGTCAAAGTAACACACACACGGCGCGCAGCCGGCGCGGTCCGAAAGTAAAATTTCACGAGTAATTCCCGCATAATGGAGTAAACGTGTTGGGCATTTATTTAACAATTAGTTCTTGTTTAAAGTATACTTTCATCTGTTCATTTTAACTGTGAAAGTAAGGAACATTAAGGTACTTTAACGGTTTTATTTTCTGTTATATTTAATAAAAACGTAAAAATATACTAAATAGGAGACAAGTAAGTATGTGGAAGAACCATAATCTTGGTTCTAAAAGAGATCGCCGAGCCATGGCAAATAGTTGTTCCTTCGGAGATGATGACGCTGGGGCGCGGCGTCGGCCATTTGGACATCTGCAAGTAATTAAAGTCAAGAGATAATGATTATAGAGTAGTGAAGAAAGAAATGGGTCATTGGGTTCGGTTTGAGTTCGAGAGTAACCTAATAGTGTAGGAAGGAGTAGCTGGTAACCTGGTATGTTTGTACCCTGTGGCGTGCGCTTGGACTCGTTTAAATTATTACCCTGATAAAAAAAGAAAAATATATAGGAAAAGCGGAAATGATTGAGTAATGACTGAGCACTGACTTGGTGTGTGAATGGTTGATGACTATAATATCAATGGAGTAGTGGATGTTTTTAAACTTAATATTGTTACTCCTAACTGCGACGCACTATTCACAAACAACCCAACCTACGGCGAAACTTTGCCACTTTTGAGACAGTGCACTGTGACATTAAAATGTTCTCTTCTTGGTGAATATTAATCTAAATATCTCAATTGTAATAACGACATCATAAGCCTAACGAAAACTCAATAGCTAAACGTTATTATTTTGCAATCATATAAAAAAGCCTAAATAAAGACCTTACTTTTAAAATCTCCCGCGGGACATAAAGTTGCCAATATAAACCCTCTTTAATGGTATATCGAAGAATAATATACTACTAGCCCCTGCCCACGGCTATGGGCGGAAAATCGAGAGTGATAAATGTTTTTTACAGTCGTGACGGCCGATCGTTCGGTTTAAATCTGCAAACGGATGGACGGACAGTTTTAATGGTCTCTGTAAAGGAACAGAGCTGATGCATAAATTTTAGAGGCCCTACCAATTTTTCGATTCACGCTTTGGTCTGACATACGCTTTAAATTTATTTGCGCGAAAACAACGGTTAATTAAAAAAGTATTACCATTAACCATTCATAATTTCTTGGATCATTGTGGTAACTCTTCATTTTACTACTCAAATTATTGGTAAGTAATAAACAAGTAAGACAATTAAATTTATCGACTTCATTTTCTTATATTGTTTAAAATTTACTTATTTACAAAATATCAAAACCATCGTAAGGAAAAAACTCAGACGGTCATAGATAATTTGGAACCGTAATTGCTTATACAGATATCTAGCCTATTTAAGCGGCAGTGTAATCTTTTGGACGTAAAGTGAAAAGATAAACAAAGGTAAAATCTGATTAGTTAAAAATTGATTTGTTTCTACCTTTTTTGGATTATACGCTCATCTGAGTTTATTTATTTTGAAGTCCACATCTTACTCTATCCAAGCGTAAAGTAAGATAACTGAAGCCGACCTTCAGAACGGCAATCAACTGCCTATAAAACCTCCCAATGAAACTACATCACATAAAAAGGCTTTAACGTGAAAAAATAAAGACCTTTTATTCCGTGCCCTGAAAGGAGGTTGGCTCGTTCAGCTGGGGTGGCGAGATTTATTTCACGACAGCACTCGTTATAGTACCAAAGGGACGGCAGGAATGCAGCCTGCAGCGAGAGGGAGGAGAAGTTATTTCCCGTTGTGTAACCGCAGATCAGTCGACCGACTCATTTTCTTTGTGATTGTGCGAGGGAATTGGGATTAGTGGCGTTGATGAAAAATATTGTCAACACGACGAAAAGTTGTAAAAAGTATAATCTGTGATTATGACAAAATCATTTTCTGTTTTTGTAATATTGAAGTTTGTTCGTTAGTCATACTATTTTTGTAAAATGCTTTGTTAAGTACAATTGAAAAAAAAAACAAATAAGTAACATTATATAAACGATGTGAAGAACATAATGTTATAAAGAATTTAATGTTGTCTCTTATTTATTTACACAATAGTAGACGAATGGAAAATTAAAACATAAGCATATTAAATTTCCCTACTTGATTCTATTGTAATTTAAATTCCTTTAATAAGTGTCTTTGTTTCGTCAATAAAAGGTCTCGAGCTAGAAATTTGAATAAAATATAAATTATACTGTAAGATATAAATTGTACTGTTTTGAAAATATGATGCCACATATAAATTAATACAACGAAAATAGTAATTAGTACACTATTATTTTGTTGAAACATATTCGCCGTTTTCGTTTGGATAGCAATCTTTTTCATACTAAGCATGTTACAAAAATATATTAGGTTTGTCCTGCAAGGAATTGTAAAATGTAGGATTTGGTATTGTATCTGTTCTGTCTAAGTACGTCGTAAGATATGAACTGACGACTCTATACTAAGTTGCTCAGTCGCATTAGGAAATGAGGTTCCGGTAATGCAATAGTAGGAGTGTAAATATATTTTATAGTCCAAGATAAAACCCATTACCAATGCTTTACGAGTGACAGTCCCCTAATGACGCGAGTGTTATGCAGAGGGCGCGAGCTATGTTACTGCCGTTCATTTTAAGTGTAATACGCATATAAATAAACATATATATCCCATAATCAAGGGTTTATAAAGATGTTCGAACAGAAATTAAAACATATTCAAATTCAATACAATGATCTTCTATGCGTTTTTTATCGTATATACCACGGGGAGTGTTCCGACGAACTGCTTGGAACGATTCCTGCCGCCGAGTTTCGTCATCGGACGACACGACAGACCGCCAGGTACCATCCACACCACCTGGATGGCTGGCATCCTCAACAGTGCGGTTTTCTCGCAATTTCCATCCACGCACAGCCGCGTTGTGGAACGGTTTGTCCTCGGCGGTATTTCCAAACCAGTACGACTTAGAGTCCTTCAAGAAGCGAGCCCATCTCTTTCTGAAAGGCCGGCAACGCACCTGCAGTTCCCCTGGTGTTGCAGGTGTCCATGGGCGACGTTGAGCACCTTGGTGTTCCCACTGCTCGTTTGCCCCCTTCTAATATATAAAAAAAAAATCAGCCTTGGCTTTATTACATTTATTTCTCTATCTTTCTACCTAAGTGAAGCTGGCTTGGTTGTAAGTCAAAGATGTACGTCAAAGATTCATTAAAATAGTACGATACATAATGAAAAAAAATAAAATAAAAAATAGCCGTGAAAAGCGGGAGACACTTTAAAATCACGCTTGCTTGGCCTCATATGACATGTATACCATAGGTGATGAACTTGCAGCCTCCACAGCCG
>JWHW01029494.1:245562-271726 GCA_000931545.1 Papilio glaucus | reverse complement strand
AACTAACATTACTACCACTTCGGAGAGTGTTTGTGCTGGGAGAAGAAGTGACGGAAGAAACTCCAGCAACGCTTCTATCATTAATAGGGGAGAAAACCCCGCCAGCTATGTGGCCGTATCGACGGTAAGATGGCCGTCCTCGCCGGCGAGAACGGTATGTAATTTGTTTGCGAAGTTCTTTTATCCTAGCCTGTGCGATGGTTATTGCATCGTCTCGATAGTTGAATACGTGCCCAAGGCGTCTATAGGCCTGACGTGAAAATGCGCGAAGCGGTTCATGTTTCCTCCGATCGACCTCGCTGTCCACTATTCGGAGGTGGGCAGGGTCGACCGATAGGCTACTAGGGGAGCACTGGGCATCGAGGCTGTCAGCGAAACATTCGGCTTTCTCTTCGTCCAACATGGCTTCCGTCATGTCTGGGCGTAAGAGCGGCGGCATCGTGGTATGCGTGTCGAATTTAAGTGACTTAGGAAGCCGCCAGAAGGCTAGACGAGATGGCTTTAAACTATTTAAAGTTGAATCCCACCTTTCGTTCGTTATGCGTGCTTTCGATTTACGCTCTAGTTTACGTAGCCGCTTTTGGTGCGATTCGGTGGGATACATATCATAAGCTCGGGTTGACGCGTTCTTACATCTCAGCAAGTCCCTGGCGTCCGGAGGTAGACGATCTGAGGAGGAGGACGATCAGCCTCGAGCAGTCCTCGATGGTAGTTTGGACATGACCTGTGAGAGTTCCGATTGCCACGCCCATATCTTGTTCGTTAACTATTTGATCGGGGATGGAATCTAATTGCGGCGAGATAATGTTTTGGAGCTTAGCACTGAGCTTGTGCCAGTCCACCATAGTCTTCGCTTGGGGCGAGGCTGGTGCAGAAGCCCCTAGCCGTAGTATTACTGGTCGGTGATCTGAGTGAAGCTCGTGAGTCACTTTTATTTCACACAGGGCGAGATTGATATTTTTAATGATTGCAATATCAAGCACATCCGGTGTGTGTTCCACTGTGCGAGGGTAATGAGTAGGCTCTATGGGCGCTACGATTTCAAAGTCAAGTAAGTCCGACAACGAGTCGCGCGCACGGCCTCGTGTGCTGATCTTAGTTGAGTTCCATCGGATGTGATTCCTTTAATCATTGTCTACTATAGATACAAAAAACGTGTCTACGTCGAATGATGTCTAGGTGTTTATACGTTTTCATTTCGACAGGGAACATCG
Organism: Papilio glaucus; assembly: GCA_000931545.1. Classification (NCBI taxonomy): domain Eukaryota; kingdom Metazoa; phylum Arthropoda; class Insecta; order Lepidoptera; family Papilionidae; genus Papilio; species Papilio glaucus. Next base: position 270,512 of record JWHW01029494.1, on the reverse strand, counting down.
ATTCCAGGAGTTAAGGCTGAGCTTATTATATCGTAAAATGAAAAATATCGCTATACACTAAACTAATATTTTTAGTGTAATTTTTGTGGGTATATTCTGAAATCCATTAAATGACCGATACACATTAGGCGGAAATGATTATGAGAGTAGAATTGATCTAAAAACATATTTTATAAATGTTAAATTTGTTGTTGTAATATGTTTTGTTCCTAAATCAACAATAACAAATTCCAAAACCTCAATCTGTAAACAAATACAACATCTACATAACGTCAAGAGGCAAAACGATTGTTTCAAAGGGACAACACTCCAGGCGCACTTCAATGGAGTGCACGCAAATTGATACCACTCCACAATCGCGACAAAAGCCAGGGCTCTATGAGAGGGAATGGTTGTTAAAACTGTGTATAAATGTACATAAAAGCATACAAAGATGAAAATCGTGTTTCGAATTTCATATCTAATAAATCTCTCCTTGGATTTTGATAGAATTTTACTTAATTGGTATATATTATAAGAAAAAACTAAGACTCATTTGATGTGCACAAAAGCACCTAGGTTCAACAGAATAACATGAGTGTACAATAATTTGCTTTGAGCATGCTTTTTTAGTATCATACTTAAAACTAGCGCACTAAATATTATTAAATGTGAACAGCCGCAGAGTATGTTAGTTTTAAGCATGATTGTAAGCATGTTCTGTTATGAGTGTGTGCCTTTATAGTTATTAGGGCGATATTAAGGATTTACATTTCACACGGTCGTAGTACACATATTTTGCTTCTTCTGTACCCAACCATTGACGCTAATAATCAGATCAGATCAATAAAAGTAACTCTTGAAGTTAGTGGATTTCAAAACAAACCAAAGCCATTATTTAGTAGTGAATTCATTGACTGATTAAGTTTTCCAGAAACTATTATTAGGAAACAAAAAGTTTTATTTTAGCGCAAAATGTTCTAGACAATAATTGGGTACTAATCCAATTACCCGCGTTTTTAGAACCTTAAATAACTATTCCTAATAAAGAGTTCGCACGTACGCGAATTTTGTTAATTTGCTACCAGCCAAAGCCGAGTTCAGACAACAAATATGTTTGAAGGCTGTGGTGTTTATACTTGATTGAAGACATGTTTAAGTTTATTAAAGTTTCTTAATTAGGTGAATAAACAAAATACGTTACATTGTTTGTATTAGAAGGTATTAAAAGAAATAACCATATGTTGAATCTTTTACTCAAATATGTACTTACAAATATTTAAAGAAGAATTTTAATAATTTTGTAGGCCTCCTTCCTAAAAATTTAATCAAACGAACCCAAACCAAGATATTCAAGTAATTACTGTGCCTATATAGTAATAATAATAATAATAAGGAGTACCCGTAACCGACGAGTTTGTATGCGTAGATGTATGGATGTAGAAGAAGCGAGAGAGATGTGCCAGGATCGCGCCAAATGGAAATTCATAATCTACCCCACTGGGTTACGGGCGTGAGCGTATATTTATTTATTTACTTTATAGTAATAATTAATTATTGACGTATTTTTAACGTTTATTTAAATATTGGATTGTAATATGTAACTACGACACAGAGTTCAAAAGACATTGATTCTATAATTATTATTCAATTGTATAAACATATATTTTTAATAATCACTCGCGTCTTCTCAGTATCAACATTATAATCAAAACAAATTCAAACAAAAATTTATCAGAGATGTAACGGCGCTGAGAGAACTCGAAAGCATGCAAGGGCCACGTCTGTGAAATACGGAATTCTCACCTGTTCAGGTTGTTGGCGTTCGTCCAAAATTCGTATTTATACGTATGTTTACTCCATTAAAATAGTTGTCGCTTATGTCATTTATAGTATATCTGTTATCTGTCTAAAAATATTTCCGAATCCTATTGTTAAAAAAATATATAATTGAAAGTTAGTAATTAAAAATGATCATGGAAATGTTTATTTTAGGTATCTTGTTACATTAACTTTTCTATCTACAATTAGGCAGATATTTCATCGTAACTTGCACTAGTTTTGACGACCCAGAAAATTGAACTTTAAAAATTGAATTATTGTTCAATTGTAATAGAGTTTAACTAATAATAAATGCATGAGCATTTAATTTCCTTTGTATAGATATTAAATAAATGAATATGTAGTAAGCAAAAGCAAAGGTTTTTTTGTTAAAAATAATTACACTGGTAAATATTGCAGTTTCGAAATATATTTATTTAAAAGAACGCAAATCGTTTTGAGACTGTATGAAAACAAATATTGTGAACACATGTTTGGATAAGCTCTGGCAAATTTCAGTTAAAACTCTTCAGTTTCCAGCAGCGAGCCTGCGCCCCTTCACGCTGAGCCTGCAAAGGAATGCAATCTGGAGCGGAATGCTCTTATATTCGAATTAAGTTTTGCCCATCTAAATGCACGCCACATCAACTGAGATCCCTTGCGACGAAATAGTTTGTGGCATCGTAAAAATGAAAAGGAAATTTCGTGAAGTTATTTCACCATAATACTATAAATAACGCATAGGAGTCAAATACTATATGTTATTTATTGTACTAATTTACAAAAGTTAAAATATACATTTTTAAAAAGAAATAGTAAAATTATTAGGTTATACATAACCAAGAAGAATTTAGATACAGTTTACTCCTCTGAACTTGGTACCCTAAACTAAGTCACCATTTGTAGACAAAAAAAGGGTACTTTTAATTAATTCAGTTAATAAAAATTATCAAACAAAACGGTATACAATTCTCGTTTCAAATCAAAATTAATTTAACTAAGGAAAGCTTAATCGTTTAAGCCTAAGAACACAATTCTTCTTTCATCGAGTGAGCTTCTTGCTTTGATCTTAACATAAATTCATTAAAGCACTCCCGTATTATTAAGGATGATTATGACGCCGGAAGAGGTTCGGGGCTGGGGCGGCGGAAGCGACCAAGGCGGCGGCAGTTTCATTTCCCCATTTGCAATTCAAAATTCTACTTCACCGTATATCTCATTCGCCTATCTATTTTAACATGTACTATCTCTCTTTCGCACTAGTGACCGCGTATGTTAAGCCCTCCCTTTCTAACATGATCACTTTTTGCCACGACTACACTTTATACTCTTGTAGTCATGCGTAGAAATCCAGACGGACACTGCGAGCAGTTTATTTTGAAAGGATTAGCAATAAATAGTTCTTCGTAGTTACATTTTCATGAAGGAACCCTCCAGTTGTGGATTTATGCCGAGAAAAGTTTGAGTTTACTGAATAAAAGATATCTATTTGGGTGTAGCACTGGCATAGCGCCAAGCGACACCTCATGCCTGGGACGAGGCGACAAAGTAATGGTTAAAGATACACGATGTGTCAAATTGTTTAAAACTATCATTAATTTTGAAGTTTATTTCTTTTCTATCATCTAATAGACGTCACAGATTTTTTATAAAGTAACTTTTTTATATCCTAACTAATAATATTATAAATGCGAATGTGAGTTTGTTTGTTTTAATTCTTTAAAGACTCAACCGATCATCATGAAATTGTGCAAACACATTGTCAGGGTTACAGAATATAACATTCTTAATTCAACTTACAAAAATTTCCAGAGTGAAAAATGATGGACAAATGGGTTGCGAAACCGCGTGCAACAGCTAATAGTAAAATAATTGTCACATTACTAGAGAGATGCGAATGTGATGATAAACGTTGGTTGAATAAAATAAAAAAGCATGTTGTAATTGAAAGCAATAAAGCTGTCTTTGAGAGCTTGGGCTTGTGGTAGAGTGGTTGTTCAATAGTATGAGTATCGAATTAATCATACCGTATGTAAAAAGTTATAGAATAAGACTGATATTAAGAGGAGCTTTGTGAATTCAATAGAAGTAAAAAGCGATGCGCATATACAGCTTAAAATTGCATTGAGATGTTTTTCGATGTAAGTGCTTTTATATGTATGAATTTAAAAAATATTCTTGTGTTTATTATGTTAGCAATATTAATATTTGTTTTTTGTGAAAACATCGCAAAAATATTTATTGATATTACGTTCGGAATAATAACGCACGAATATACAACGATATTATCAACGTGACCTCGCCTGAGGCACATTCAAAAGCTGAGGTTTTTACTCTCCCAAAATAGATAATACGATAAGATTATCATATATACGATAATTGTTATTGTTATGTTAAAGTTAGCATCGTAGTGTGATGCTACTGTAATAAAGTTTATATATGAAATGGATTTATGCGTTTGATATGTTGTAGTAAAATCATATACTTACTCAATACCGATTGGGTTCCAGTCCAGACATCTTAAGGGTTGAACAGAACTCAAAGGAACAAGCAGGTGATACCGTCAAACGTTCGCCTTTCCAAATGCCGGATGGGATCCTCTCCTCTGGGATCCTTTAATTTCCTTCCTTTTAAATAAAGATACTTATTTGATCCTATTTGACCCTTCCGAAGAACTCCGATGAATTAACATTGCATAGTGAGCTTATTTGTTCTCTTAGCCGATAAGTATTCATAGTATTCACAGTATGTCGAACAAGTATTCATCATGTGTATTTCGTCCGTTATTTGAGGATCTACTCTCTTATGTACTTTTTCAGGAGCAGGCTATTCTATGATCATGGTTCAGTCATGGCCTCTCCTTGTTCAAACCTTAGTTAAATTACGATTTCAAGGATAACTGTGCATTTGTCTATTTTCTACTGTTCCTTATGCTAAACGAAATTGACTAAGCGAATACATGATTGGATTCGATAAAATCTAAGCAATAGTAAACCAATTCAATCTGTTTAAAGAAACTGATTGCAGAAGTACCAAAACTTCAAATAATATTGGAAAATAGTTCAGATATTTTATCGTCTGCCTTTCCTGATTGAATTATTTATAGTTTCTCTTACATTAAAACTAGCAATGCAATTTCGACTCTGTGGTTGTTGTGAACAATTACTAATAGCGCGTAGGCTTCAGGGGTTGATACTATTAAAGTAGCTAGCTTGAGCTTTACGGCGATGGGCTCACCATTTTCAATTTTTAAAGTAAGCTCAAGTAAATCAGGGCTTAGTTAACGTTGTATTAATTTTAAACGCTTACTCATGACAGAGTCTGATAGTTTTTTATAAACTAATTAAACATATTTCAATCAGAAGAAATTACCTCAATGCACTTGTATTGAACTCGTAGCGTTTATGTATTTATGACTATAAATTTAATAGCAATGCTTTAATTGATTGTATTCAATCAACATTCCACAAAGTAATAAATTCTCATTCAAATGCCATTTTAAAGAAGGCTTTTCAAGAAAAGATAAGGGTTGTTTTCGAAAGAGCTCTATTCAATAAAATGCCAAAGAACTCAGGTGTGCAGCCACGTTTTTTTTTTAAAGATGAATGCTATTGACGGATGTGTATTCACAAAAATATTTTGAAGAGTCCATTAAGTACTGTTTGTCTGAGTGCGTATAATGAAAGAGCGGATGGGCATTTTACCCTCGACTTCGCAGCAATTTTAAATTAGAAATCGTTGAGCAAATCGTAAGTAAGCACAGATTGTGTAGTTTATTGCGCAACTGTAATTAAAACTCCTCACTTACGATAACGCTATAATAACTACCCTTTCTACTTTATGAGACCTTTGCGCGAAAATATATGGTCAGCTATGTAAATTTCTACACTATCAGACTAAGGGTAAGGGGCGTAACCTCGGTTTCACGTATTCATAGGACTTTTATATTACCTCCCATTGGGTCAACTTTTACTCAATACTACTATAATACTTTCTACTGCTAATATTTCTTACTGTTTAAACGCCTATTGAAAAAAAAACAATTTAAATAATGCAATATAACACGACACTATTCAGATATTTATTTTGTCGTTCCCTTCGATTTTAATCAAAAGTCAAAGTACTTTCTAGATTATTTCCGACGTCCGGCCGAGTCACATTGCTCGCGGATGAGTTGGTCAAGTAAAAATCAAATGTCTATATAAAACTATATTACTATTTTAATTATAATATCTTTGGAGTGTTTTTGTATTTATTCTTCGCGTAGTATATGTTAATGTATAGAAATATTGTTTCTGTACAAAAACATATACGTAGAATTACGTAAAATATTACATAGCAGTAAAATAACCACAAAGTCGAGCCAGAATGATTAACCCGCGCGTCGTTATCTGAATAATGTTCTCATTAATGATCTTCGTGGGGAGTTCATCAAGAGCTCGGTGAATTAAAGCCGTCTTAACGCCGTAGAGCACCTACGACGATGTTTTATATCGTGCTTAAATTAAATTAGATCGCGTGCTACGAAAACCGCAGCTTGTTCCCGGCTCGTGTTACTGTACTTATGTTCCATTGCCGGTTTTAAACACATTATGAATATTCAACATCGTCGTGTTATATTTTTGCGTTCTTTTCCTTGATAAAATTGTATTGATTAAGTGATTAATGCTATGGTATAAGGTAAAGGGGCTGTTTTAAGACTGTTAATGTATATAGTTTGAAACTTAGTATAGCTTTTTAGATCTTGTAATTTTAAGGTTAAATTTAAAATATTTAGGAAGATTCTTTTATTGGAATTCAAATGTTTTGACAATGTATTTTAGTCAATTTTAAAGTTAGTATTAATTCAAGTTATATTAATTCAGAGGCTTCCGACCAGTATGGTGTAGGGTTATAGGTAACCATGTTATTAGCTTAGATGTTAAGAAAAATAATAAATTTCGCTTAAAAATAATAAATCTGTTTTAAAAAAAACTATTGCATACGTTACACAAGAGTTTATTCGGACATTTGTATCAGGTTATCGCTATTACATAACATACATACAACTAACGATGTTCGTATATTATTTATTAATCCTCAGAATTCCATTTTTATGATGTATATGTATGAAGCGAATCATCGATCTTCTTGTTTACTATTTAATGTACAATTTAGAAACTCCAGTTCATTTTTCTTAAACCACAAATTACAGTATCCCGTACGTAATCAATATATTCGTATTAGTACTATCCGAAATATTCGCACGGGTCACACATCAGATACCAATTTATTTACACTTATAACTTGATACAGTAATAAAGTATAACGCCGATTGAATAAAAAATGAGGAAATATCCAGGTATGAAATTCATTTACGAAGGCATGTGAAGTTTGAAAATACAAAGCGAAGCTGCGTGCAGCATCTCAGTCACTAGTAAGTCATCAGTTAGCTTTAGAGAGATCGTCGCCTAGTAAAGAATCATTTTTTTTCTAATGGACAGACAAACTTAAGTCAGCTACGAAATAGTTTCCGTTTCAGATTATTGTATTTAAGTAACATAACATTTTGTATAGTTTAAGGCACCGAGTCATGTAAGTGATCAAGTCCTATCACATTTATAGAAAAAGGTAGCAAACGAAGAAGCGGTTCACCTGCTATTAAGTGACCGCTACTCATAAGCATCTGTCATCAGTCCCAAAATGCATTACTTTTACTTTATACCTGCCTTCTGTGAGGTCGTGGTATTTCACCGGTCGCGCCAGCCAATTCGTGCAACACATGTTGTTGGTGTGGGCTCTACTCTACAGCCAAGATTTTTCCATCAATATTTTAAAAAAATAGTTTATTATTTTCCAATCGAATTATAAGTTAAACACCGGTCTTCTTTCTTCACTTCCGTGTTTAATATATTTATTTTACCATTCGGGTGAAAAGTAATTCACTTCATTTAAATATTTGTACAGTTCCATCCATCATATTTTATAATAAGCAACGACTGTTGACGTTTATTAAGCTTACAGTGATATATTGCCGCGATAAAAAAATATTCCTTTTGCTTTTAACTTCTGCAGTGATTATCAGATTAAAATTTGTCACGCAAACGAGGAAAATGAGAGAAATAATTTTTCGCCAAAAGAAAATCCGACCAAATTGAGTTTCACAATAAAAAGCAGACCGCCTTTGAACTGTTACAAATAAAAAAGACGAAAATTATTATAAAAAGTGGAATGTAACAAGACCGTTTCGTGCAATGACCGAGCAGAAACGACCCCTAATATAGAAGCGCCCCTCGACCCAAATCATGGAATAATGGACAGCACGGCGACCGATCGCGGCCGCAAATAACTTTACATAAAATCGAATTAATTAATCACGAGATTCGAGCCGTGCTGAAGTTAAAAAACTTTCTGATCTCAAGTCGCTGTAGAAGTTTTAAGGAGAAACTAACGAGGAATGGGACCATAGATGAGAGATGAAAGTTTACCCTGACTCCGAGAGGAGCGAACGCAGTAGACAAGAATAGCTGCAATTTAAAACTCGATTAGAATTTGAACATCGAGCGAACATGGTTATTAAAAAAAATCTAAAGTTGGTAGTTAAAATTTTGATTTTCAATTTTTGTTTGTAAAATTTCAATCCTCACGTACAACGCTGTGGGTTGTTTTATGTTTGATGATTTAAATATAATTAAAATGAATTAATTCTTATGGACAAAATCATAACTTCATATGTTTGTTAATGTTATCGCTTGTTCATTATCGTTATATATTATGTACAAAACATGCAAGATTTATATTTTTATAACACAGAATAAACACAGTTGTGTTAGGTGTCTCACATTTATATTTATAACAACTATTTGAAAAATAATAAAGCTCTCGTGTGCTCACCTTGCTGTAAAATCTTATTTACCATAAAGCGTCAAACGAGAGCGACAGAAGTTACTGGCTTGTTTACGAGCAATAAAATAAATCGAACTGAATACAAAGACCACAACGGACCGGTGTCGATTGACCTGGTTAAGCAAATGATTTTTATAAAACATTCATTCTTTAACGTCACGTCATTCATTGTTATTCAAATTAATTAATTCAATTAAAAAGTCAAATCTTTCCGGTATTTAAAGGGATGGATAGAGTAAGACGAGTCGTTTAAAGTTGCTAACATAATAAGGCATTTATTTACATACAATCTTAGGTCAGTCAGTGCCCATCAGATATAGAAAAAAAACCGACCAATTGCGAAACGAACTCGCGCATGAAGGGTTCCCCCTTTAAATATTTGTTTTATTGACTTTAAAAACATACAGTTAAATTAATTTACTACAATATATATAACTAAATATTCTGTTAATATTTCTACCTGTTGCCGTTATCAATATCGATCAAAAACGTGCAAAAAAACATGTTGTATGGGAACCCCATTAAATGTTATATTTTAAAGTTTTGTTGTTATAGCGTCAACAGAAATACATCATCTGTGAAAATTTCAACTATCTAACTATCACGGTTCATGATATACAGCCTGGTAACGGACATACATATACACCGACAGACGGACAGCGGAGGCTTAGTCATAGGATTCCCGTTGTACCCTGTGCATACGGAACCCTAAGTAGGTAGTACTACCGACAATGACATATCATAAACATTTAACTCCACATTATAAAAAGGCTATTCTGCTTATAAAGGATGTCAACGCCTGCTTCAAGGCCCAGAATAAAATTCCGGTGAGAGCACTTATGTTCCCCGGTAATATTTAACATCTATGACGTGTAATTGTTGTTGTTTTTATTCGCTCGAGAGAGCAGGCAAGGGAATTAAGCCATACAGCCTTGTCTTTTTTATGTATATACGCCATTTTGGAAAATCCGTTTTTGTTTCTATGACGTGTAAATCCACATAAACATGTAAATGTAGAAACGTCACAAATCCTACAAAAATTTTAATTTCCTACCATTCCTAAAACGTAGTCTTGAGAACGTATTTTTTTTTCTAAAATCATTAAAATGTACTTTAATATTCATCAATAGATAGTTTATTCTTTAACTAAACAAACTGATTTTTTTATCATAAATGCTAATTATTCTGTAATCAAAATTGCAAAATTGTGCAACATTGGTTCGTTAACGTAATTGAATTAACTAAATTACGCGGAGGAACTAAAATGTATCGAATTGACTTTCGAATAGGGTTTATCAATATTCATACCGACTGAATTACGGCTCTTACAAGATTTCTTTCTTTTTGATTAAGTCCGACTACAGCCTAGTAGTTACAGTAATTAAACTTTTCCCCGCGGGACATAGTTTTAAATGTCAGTGAAATTATTAAAAACAACGAATAAATGTTGTTATTTATTGATGTTCATAACATCTGAGGTACAACAACGGTTAAGTCTATCGTCATATATCGTCGTACAACAAGAACCGAAAATAAACATCTATCGCAAACAGTACCTTTGTATGTTGATTTTATTGAAGAAAAGATCATTTTTCGTATTATGAAAGACCGGGAAATAATAACGAAATTCAATTTCCCATTTTGTATTAATCTTTTACTAACAGAGGGCCCCGGGAATGGTTCTTTGATTTCTCTGCTATTGAATATCTGTAGGCCGATTGCCGTGCCCGCGCCGGACGCAAATTAATCCGGTAGACAATGCTGACCGTGACACAGCGCCGCGCCGTGTTTGCTCACACAATAACAAATTATTCATACTCCGTAATGGAATATAAACAGAATATGATTGGTTATTAGCATGCACGTCGGAGGAGTTGCAGAGTCCCTAGGGAACAACAGGACACACACGGCCTGTGATATGGGGATCATCTCCCTACACTATTAACAAGTCCGCGCTAGCCGCATCCAACTTTGTTTCTAACGTATTCCGAACTTAATTTAATTAATTACGTTCCCCTCTTCTGCGAGACCATTTCGCTAAATATTATTTCAAGTCAAGGGGACTAAATAACCGAGATCAAACACACGTATAACTCACGCCGAGTAATATTTATCAAAGAAAGCGAAATGGAATCATGTCATGTTGGCCGAGCGTTATTATTAAACCTACTAGCGGCTTAGAAGCAATGCTCGCATTTCACTGAATTTTATTGATCATTATTCATTATAAATGCCGACTCAAAGTGACCATTCTATGAGTTATAATTAAGTTATTAAAAGGTTATATTGCTTTAAAATAAAGGAGCGTGCACATTGCTTGCTCTAGATTGGGGATAACGTAATGTAAGAATAAATAATTGTACCTAATTTAACGGTTTATCATTATTAAATTGAGATTTTGAGACAATTATATCTCGTAAAATAATGTTGAGTTAATTTCTTTTAATATTTAATAATGTTATCCTAGTTTAAATAAGACATGTAAGGTATTTATTATTTTTAAAATGCTGTTTATGTCTTGTAGCATGTATGGTTATAGTTAAGGTGAGGAAGAAGAAAACGTGTTGTGAAGAATCCACCTAAAATGGTGACAGGGCAGTAGAATAATTATGACTTTAAATATCGAGACCGAACGTTATTCTTTACATTTTATATTTATTTAATCGTTCTTCAATACATATGCTATGTAGATGGTGAACGTTATGCCATTTGCATATGTCGCGATGTCTCTTCTTAGAGCAAAGCATCAAGCCGATCTGTAATGGCGCGGCCGCTCCTCGGAAATGTGATCTTTTCAAATTGTAAAGTAGCGATAGTATGCATGGTTTGGGTTTTCTAGTATAGCATGCAGCTGAGTGTATATCGATAAGAACATAAAGGTGGTTTTTGTTTGTTCCGCACCAATAGCCTAATGGTTAAGGGTACCAACTGCGAAACAAGCACAACATGGCCGTGGGTTCGAATCCGCCTTTCGACTATTGTCGTGACCAAGTTTAAGCTTGGTTGGGAATGGTTAAAAGAAGAATACTTCTTTTTTAATTGGTAAATGATTTCGATAATCTACTAATATTTTATATAATAGGTAAGTTCTCGTGAGCCTGGGAGATGCAATATGTAACAACAAATAACAATTTAATAAACAAGTGGCTCTAAAGTCTTTGGTACCGTGAAGGCAGATTAAACTCGTCGACGAACGAGCGTGGTTCCTAGTAATCAATTTTGGTTAGACAATATTGGATTTTAATTAAGTGTATCGCACTAGGAGCTTCGTCGACTAATCGATGGACTGCGCACCGATGACGTCGGTTTGGTGGTTAGTTTGGTTTATAACATTCGATATTAATTTATCAATAATTAGGCACAATTAATTTCAGTCCAAATGTAATTATCGTTGCTGTAAACGTTCTGATTATGCATTATGAAATGCTGTTCGATTGATTTGAAACGGGTTAAATAACTGCCATAACGTAACACATGTTGATAGAATAGTCTGTCGCTTGCACGTGAATTCTTAAATTTCACAACGATTAAATGTGATGCCAAACGATAAAATAATCGAAAGGGCATGATCAGACTACGAGCCTATACCCCTATTTTATGGCTCGTCGGTGTATCATTGCAGTATATTGCTCGTCGGTTATGTAAGCCTGACACGCGGCTCATCATGTTTGTCTTATTTTTTACTTAGCTCCTCATGCAAAACTACTAGGAGCACGTTCGTTGCTATATAATACCGCGGTATTGCGGCGAGACTGGTGAGCTTTACCGATGAGTCATAGAACCGCGGTATAGGGTCGTACCTTGATCAACACCAACGAGCTCGTGCAAAACCGTCGCAATATTAGACCGCTGGCTCGTGCGTCGATCAGGCCCTTAATATTGCACTGAACAAATCTAGTATAATGCTCGCCGCAAATCTATGTCTAAATCTCATTCCATAAAGGACAATGCCCACTTCCCATACATTTAAAAACCTGATAATGAAAGTTGATGTATACTTACAAGGTAGAAAGAGTACCTATAAGTTAAGAAAATAATGTTATGTAGTCATTTTTACGATTTAAATGCTACTACATCCAAAAATATTAATATAACTTGTTAGGTTAGGATTTGCCGTTAGCAAATATAAAGAAATAAATGTGCTAGAATTAATTATTTACGCTCAAAGTTTACTCTAAAATAGTAATACTTACCTCGCTATCACCTAAACTGTCCCTACTAACACACAAAATCGCGCAGTACACGAGACGCAAACGCAACAACAACAACGAAGGAAGGACTGCTGCGCTGCGTCAATGTCAACTGTCAAACAAAAATCCGTTTTAGTCATGCGAACTCTTGCATGAATTATTTATTTAATGGTTATGCTATCTTTTTATTAGTTTGTATTATACATATAAAGACTAATAAGTTTTATACAACGTCTAACAATTACCGCCTAGCTTACTTATGTTTATAAAACGTAAAATAATATGTTAAACTCAGAAATTGAGTTGTATAAAGTCAAGTAGCAGAGTGTAAAATAGAACGTCGTAAAAATATGGTAATACGTTTACCCTTGACGAAGAATAAGCATGAAAAAACAGATATCAGAAAAAATCCTGCTTTTCTATTGACATTGTGATAGGCGTAATTAAAATACAATTAAATTTGCTGAATTTTAGATTTATTTCATTTCTGTACGTAGTCAGGTAAGAAATGGGTGTTGTTCTTTGTGGGCGTTTCATACGAAGTAAGCGGGACGACCGAATGCACAAGAGGCAATTTGATAGAATAAATTTCTCTTTTAGAGTTACTAAAAGAGAAAGTTATTCTAACAAATTAAAATTTCATCTCATAAAATATCCATTGTAGTATTGAGTACATATATGCGGTTTTTCGCGCCATGTAAAACTAAACAGTTATGTGGTAATCGTTGCCTTTTGTTACAGTTTGCAGCGTGTTTTTGTTCACTCTAGTGCAAATGTTTTCGAAACTGACGCGTGAATATTTTACTGATTTAACAAAAATCTTTTATTTAAAATGTTCGAACGTTCGAAATGGCGTTATGGGAAATAAAACGACTCGGGTCCATCGTGCACCGGCTATAAAACGAAACGGGTTTGTTCGTGTGATGGCGGACTGAAATATTGTTAAACTTGCAAAGCGACTGAGTGGTTAGCGTCCTGCAAAGCGAAACTGCCAATTTTATAGCGACCATTTATATACTCTATCTTCCTGCAATCTTTCAACAGAATCAATAGCAACAGAATGAATTTTCTTAAAAATAAAAATACATAGAAAGCACAGTTGGTTTTAACTTATTAAGTCCCAAATGTGACATGGAGTGAGCCTTAAGCCATGCACTTGGCACATTGATCACAGCGAGTATAATTGACACGAAAGAGGTTATAGGAACAAAGCTATAATCATATTTAACTATTATGGCGACTCTTATCGGCACCACAAATCAAAATATGTCAATCACCGTAGTTATAGCCGTATAGGTAAGAGGGTAAATAAACCGGGCACACCTGCAGTCTATTTTACATTCGGCTCGTAAAACAACATTGTGACAAAAATCCTTTGGGAGCGGAGACGTTGAGATTACATAAAGATGATTTTATGATTCTGTCACAGTACGTAGATCGAAAGCTGTTGTTTATGAATAAAATGCACATAAAAGTGATTGTGAATAATTTATAGCGAAATTATGCGTTGCGAGAATATAAAATTTTACATCGTAAAAATTCAATTTGCTCAATTTTCGTCAGTGGTGTTAATAAAAAAATTCCTTTTTTTATCACGACGTAAAGTATAATTTGACAATGTTAATTTCATTTACCCCGTGATACCATATTTTGAGACTTGCAGAGATGATTTATGTCGGGACCACTGCGCATAAATATGACCTTACGCAAAAGTGCACAAATTTTCAATGGTATTGTGATGATAAAATCCTGCATCAAAGAAAGACTCCCAGTACGGCAGTCAGAATTGTAGCGTAACAACGACTCATAAAGAAACAATTAAATATATTTGAACTAGAATTTCATATAAGTCTGGATCTAATAGAATCGGTAATAAAAAGATAATAGATCTAGAGATCTCTAGATAATTTCCGGTTTACATTCTTACAGTCGAAGGCAGAAAGTGATGCGGATAAAGAATAAATACTCGATATAATTTCCCAATCTTCATTCTTTCTACCACCGGACGTTTAGCGGATCTACATTCGTATATCGAAGCGTTGATGTACGTGTTCGAACGAAGCGATTTGAATCTTCGTACGTTGGGCGTACGGCAAAGGATTGGAACAAATTACCAGCGTCTGTGTTTCCGTCCAATTATGACGTGGGTACTTTTAAGAGAAGAGTGAATAGGCTGTTACCAAACAAGTGCGTATCACCTTTCGACCCATATAACCCTTAAAACCAGGTGGGATTGTGGTTTATTCTGAAAATCTAATGTGGATGGTTCCGGTAATTTCGTCCATGCAAAGATGTTCTTCGTTTGCAAGTACTAACATTTTCTTTGTTTTAGAACGTTATTTATTGTTACCGCCATTCAAATTTGTAAAAAGATTAAGGCACTTAGTAAAATAAATAAGCCGATAAACGGAATTTTATCTTACATTTGCTTGTGCGATCTGTTGTCAATTTCAATAATATAATAATAATCATAAACCTAAAAAAGCGGATGATACCATTAAGTAGGCGTGACTACACTTAAAACAACTTATAACAAAATATTTGGAACTGAGAACATTGTAGGCGCAACCCACAATCGCGACTTAATAACAAAACATTGGCATCTACATTTAACTGCGGTTCTTTAACTTATTTTGGAGGGATTTTTATAAGCAATGCGAATAAAATGAAATGCATTTATTTTTAGTTGAAGGAGCTCAATTAATGTTTAAAGGGGCATTGCTCCCTAGCCTAGGCTAAGTATTAACGTCAGCAACAATCAGTAAAGTTAGAAAATAAGTAAAGAAAGAAATGTGAATAATAAACAATAGTTTAATAACTAAAAAAACAACACATATTTCAATTAGATGGCGTGTTCCTCCATCCTCCATCTTGGAATAAATAATAGTGATGATGATCCTGGTCAGAACTAAGTTATGAAAAATGTATTGTCAACAGTTCTTAATAAAAGTGCAAAGATTAAATTTAATCTGACGGTTTAAAGTGAGTAACATCAACTTTAAAAGTTACATAGTACATACCAGTGAGGCTAATATAAGCATGGTTAAAAGAGAAAATAAAAGGATAAGGACTTTGACTTTCCTCCTTTGTTCCAAAATAGACTTTTTAACTAGAGTATATCAAACGTGGAAGGACGTACACAAATGGCATTTTCATTTAAATTACGACTAAGCATTTTCTTACAAATATTCGTCCATATAAAATTTCATCTACTACTTTAAGACCTTAGGGAATGAATGTAGAAAAAATCTTATTTAGTGCTTGCCTACGTAATCATAGAATTCTGTGTGCAAAATTTCAAGTCTTTAGGTCCAGTAGTTCAGGCCGTTCGTTGATATATCAATCACACAGTTTCTTCTTTTGTATATACAAGTCTAATTAAGTTATTTTCTAAGAAGCAATGTTCTGTTAAAGGCGTGGTATTGGTGAATCAAACGAACGTTCCAATGTCAATAAGTCGGCACTGGGCGGTTTGTAAATCACGCGCCGAGACCACAAATGGTGCAGACGCAGCTGCTCGTACGTATAATTTAACAACAAAACAATTTCGTCGATGTCTTACAAATTCAAAACAATTTACATATTATCTGCATTGTTTTTAGTTTAATATTTGTGGTGTATGTGTGTATCTTACAGTTCAACAAACTTATAACATTATTCAAAGTGGCTTTGTCAGTATAAAGTTTTATCTACTTTTTTTAGTAGTAAGATGAGTAAGATAACTTTTCATTTTATAAGAAAAAAGTATAGAGAAAAATCATATTTCATGAATCTGAAAGAAAAATTATAAAGTGAATAGTTTTCAAATATTTAATATCAATTTGTATATAATGTAATTCCTAAATAGGGTAGGTAGGGTAGGGTATTAGTTCCTTAGGTTTTGTTTTCTTTCATGTTTAACTTGTTTTTTAGTGGCAAACGTTTCAAGAGTATATATAACATTATTGAATATCTTACTCGCTGATCCAGCAATCGTACCGCCCTAGAATTAATTTAAGTTGTATATTACCTTACTAGCTGTGCCCCGCTGTTTCACCCTCCCTGCAATTTTACTTAAACGAAATATCATTTCGTTTACCTACTTAATACTACCGCAACCTTATCATCATCTCACTGCCCTTTTCCCGCGTATGTGGGGTCGACACAGTATGGCCGTAGCACAGTTAAATTAATTTAACTTTTTTATTCACGATTGAGATAAAACAAACACTAAATGTTAAGTGAAGCTTACGACAATACATTAGTAAAAACCGGACCCAAATCGGTTAAGCCGTTTCTGAGATTACAACAGCGAGTAACAAACGCGCAGACAAACAGACAAAAATTCTAATAATCATTGTTTTGGGTTTTCTTGCGTTTATGAAGGCCCCTGTAGCTGATTAAGAACATCACACGTTATGACCCCCACGATGCGGAGTGGGGGAAGATACTCGATGTTCGCGCACGCACTGCAGAGTGGGAGTAAACTATAATGTTCTAGACCCCTTTGTGTAACCTACCTTGCTCTCGTGCATAAAACGAGCGCATCTAGCATAAATAAATCAGTCAGTTCTGGAACTCGTCTTATTACTCAGCTACATCTCCTAAACCCCTAATAATAGTTTTTCTCAAATATCTTCCATGTACAGACAGCGATAAGTTACATTTTTATTATATGTATAGATGAGCGGTAGTTTTGTATAAATTGCTGGGTTTCGCTCGGGTCGATTGCTTGAAGCACCTTGAGACATACTATATTTTTTGCATACACATCCTACACACATTTGTTCATACTCTTAGTAGATTCTGTCAGTTCATCAGTGATAACGTCGCCTACCAAAAATATGGAGCAAACGTATTTTCTTTATATTTTTTTATTTCATAAACGTGACTTTTTAATATTTTTATTAGCCATTGTTCTATTCGGGGCGGGGATAAATCCAACAAAACAAAAATATGTGTATCTATAAATTGTTCTCAAACTTAACTGATTTTTGTCCAATAATTAAATATTTATTAATCAAAAATCAGTTTATTACATATTAATTTGTCTAGTAATTCCTTACTCTATTCTCTACTTATAATATAATACATAAAACTTAAATTAAAAACTAAAGGTTTAACCAATATTATAAAGAGAAAAGATTTGGTTGCTTGTTCTGGATTAACTCAAAAACTACTAAACCGATTTAAAAAAATCTCTCACCAATAGAAAGCTCTTTGACTAGCAAGTAACCTAGGCTATATTTTATTTTCTTTTTTTATTTATCTACCGGAACGAATCTTGGATGGGTTGCTAATTGAATAGAAAATTTGTATTTTAATTTTTTTTTCTCGTGGAATTAATTATTTGATATGATTTTGTATACTACAAATTACGTAATACTATAAGTACAGATGATGCAATACGACACGGGAGATATTCTGGCGGATATCCATGAAGACGGAGGAGGAACGCTAAACGCCGGTCAGCGATACGTAGTGGAATGGTGAGCCTGACGAGAAGAGATGCGTTCGACCAATACCGGTCCTCGCGACATTTCACATCTCAACAACGGAATTGTTCTTTTCACTGTGTACAATAAGACTTAAGTACAAAAAATTATTCTCGAGAAGAGTTCGTGTCAGTATTGACTACTGCCATACTGTGCCGACCACACATAACGCGGGAACAGGGAGATGATGAAATGGCAAATTATATATGAACAAAATACCAGTAGTGTTTTGTTACCTTAGTTGAGTTATCGCCATTTTTACATAGCAGTAACAATATTATAAAGGGGAGAGGCACAATGCAGGCGGTACACGCAAACAGCGCCAATCGAAATTGCAAATTTGCAGGGGCTGCTTCGGTTCGTTAGCGACTTGTGTTTACGCGTTACCAACATCCAGGGCTGTCAACCGCTAATTGATTGAGGTTTGCAATTACTTAATTTACTACAATAAAATAGATTAACAATAATCTTAATGGTTACTATTACTCCAATTGAGATTACTGCGGTTTCTCTAATATAGAGCTTATCTTGTTCTATCGATAATATGAGCAAAAATTTATTTGCAACCTAACGTACTGATTGAACACGTATTTAAAAATTTACAAAATATACTAAAGTAGTAGATTTCACCAAAATTGTCTGTAAGAGATGCATTTTTATTAACTCAATAGCTTTGCCACGCGGTATCATTCGACCGCAGCACACATTACAGCGTTATGAGATCCTTTTTGATTAGTGTTATTTTTCTTCCTGCTTGGTGACTATGGATCATAGCGTGGTGTTTAATAGCTTATAACCCTTCTTAATAATAGGCTGTCAATTGCAAAATGACTTTTTCAAATTCAATTATTAGTTTCAGAGATTGCCGCGTTCAAACATACGAACTCTACAGCTGTATTATGCAATTAGTATAGACAATAATTATTTGCAACATAGGGATAATTTGGGTGTCGTAATATATATTTTTTTGTCACCCCAAGAACGTCAGTTAATGTAAGCCGCGTCAAGTAAAACTACAATAAAATACCATCTCGTGGAAAACCACAATCGAGCCCAAGACCAGATCAACAGCTCCTCTAAATATAAGGCACCAAAGTGAATTTATATTGTGTTTGAATAAATCTGAATATGACTACGAATACTATGTACGTTTATCCTTGACCTCCCAACTATTGCACAATCGATGTTCTTAATTACATTTGTGTGATACGCGTGACGGATCAAAGTGATGTTAGTCGTAGACATTAGATTGCTGAAATTATAATAGTTATTACTAAACTAACCTCAGTACGACCTGACAACGCTAATAAATAGTTATTGCCTACTTTGGTACATGCCAAATTTGGATTAATATGTCGAAGATATATAATATGGTACATCTTATCTTAAATAAATAAATAAATATGCGCTCATGCCCGTAACCCAGAGGGGTAGACAGAGATCATTTGGCGCGATCCTGGCACACCTCTCTTGCTTCTTCTACATTCATACATCTACGCATACATGCTCGTCGGTTACGGGTTCTCCTTATATCGCCCTTCTTTAGTATATCACTAATCTGGTCGATATAAGTTCTCCTAGAGCGTCCCTTACCAACACTGTCACTCACTTTTGCAACATAAATTTCTTTTGTTATTCTCTCTTCATTCATCCTTTCAACATGCCTGAACCACCAAAGTATATCTTTCTCAATTCTAGTCACGACATCCACTTTTATGCAACACTTCCCTTATAATGCTATTTTAATATTCAATTTCACGCCTAACATACTTCTTAAGGATCGCATCTGAACTACATTAACTCTGTTAACATGCTTTTACTGCCAAATCCAGCTCTTACTTCCATACATTAAAGTGGGAACTAGTACATCATTGTGTATTGCTAGACGAGCCTTCATAGTCACATTTTGAGTCCTTACTATTGTACCTATAGCCTCATTCATTTTATTTCGCGCATTCTTTGTCGTTCAAAATCTTTAACATGCCTACCGTCTCTACTAAACATACACCCCAAATACACGAATTCTTCCTTCCTTCCACATGTTCCACTTCTTTACCGTTAACATTTATTTCAATTATAATATTACTTTGTTTTCTTTCACACACCATTACCTTCATCATCTTCATGACTTTGCCTTCTAATGAATCATTCACTACATTCAGCATAAGTTGTAAGTCCTTCGCCGATGACGCAAACACGACCTGATCATCGGCGTACAAGAGATATTTTACAACTCGCTCACCCATTCTTAATCCCAATCTATCTCTTTTAAACCTTTCAAATACTCTTCCATAAAGAGATTAAGCAGCCGCGGGGATGCTACGCAGCCCTTTGTTACACCTTTATTGATGCTAAAGCAGTCTGAGTAGGCCCCGTTTATCATAATAAAAGCAGTAGAATCTTTATAAAGAGACTTTAATGTTTGTATAAGATCACTGTCCAATCCAAACTCAACTCTTTTAACTTTATCATAGGCCTTTCCCAAATCTGCGAAGGCGCAGATTTTTTTTGTTTTACAGCCAGAAACGTTTCTGTGATTATACGAAAAGAAAAGATCTGATCCGTGCAACCCATTCCTTACCCAAAACCTACTTGTACATCCCACATTCTTTCTTTTTTTTTTTCATGACTCGTTCAATTAGTAGCTTAGAATAAAGTTTTCCCACAACGCCGAGAAGGCTGATTCCTCGGTAATTTTTACAATCATGCTGTGAACTTTTTCCTTTATATAAAGGGACGATGACGGCTTTACACCAATCTTCCGGCCTAGGCCTTTACTAGGCCATGTCTCCAACATATATTGAAAAACACCCACAGCAGGCTTGCAACTAAACCTTCTCCAGCTCTCAGCATTTCAAGGGAAATCCTGTCATGCCCGGGTGCTTTACCCAATTTAGTTATTTTCATCGCAATCACAATCTCATTCAAACTTATCTCACTTTCCAACTCCTTTTCTTCATGACTTCTCACGTTCAAAAAAACTTTCAAAATATCCCTTCTTCTATCTTTTCAGAATTGCTACTTCATTATTCAGAATGTCCTCATTCTCATCACGGACAACATTAATTTTCGATTGTACTGATCTTTCTCTGGCATATTTGCCAAATTTCCAAACATTTTTATATTTGCCAGGAAGTCTTCGGACAATCTTTTTCATCCCTCTCCTTTCTTTCTTGTTTCTTCCTATTCACTACCTCTTTCACTCTCTTCCTAAAACAACGGAATCGTAACTCAATCCTTTCAATATCTTCATTCGTAGTCATTAGTTCCGAAAATAAGTACTACATAATAATAACTAAATTCGACATTTGTTAGTTTATTTCGAATTAACTTTTTTTTAAAGAGTGGATTAAAAATAAATTAACTTTTTATAAATGGAAGATCTATCACTTTATATTAAATAGTTATTTTTAATATGTTAAAACTGGTACAGAAAACGGTAGTGATTCATTGGCTGGCCATCATAATCACATATGAGGGTGGTCTCCGTTCTTAAGTCGAATTTTTACATACTGATGTATACCTCTTAAATTAGTCCACTGCAATATCTATTACTTTTTATCAAATAATGTTAATTGATTGTCTTGGGTGTGTTTTCTTCGAGAATGATATTAGTTACAGTTCACAGTAGAAACTATTATGAGCATTAAACTATGAGAACTTTCCAGGAATTTATTGTTGTTTCCAGCAGCGAAACATTCTTTACTAGAATCACTCTTTTATTCCGTTTTATTGATATTAATGAGTTTAAGTTTTAATATTAAAGTACTAAATGTAATTATGAGCACAGTACTTAATGGGTGGCCATTTTCCGAGACACTTTACGTTTTTTTACATACGCTTTTTAGATATAGTAGATATAAATAAAAACGATAAAGTTTTGAGTAATTTACTTATATTTTTTTATTACAAACTATTTTAAAACTAATAAACAAAATTCACTCGGCGAAGCACAGCAATGGTTTTGTTTTACGTTCCATTAAAGTGCCTCATTCCTTACACCTGCTGCCGGATCGTTGGTTTAAAGATGATTTCACTTTAAGCTTAGACTATGCACTCCGTCTTCTCTAGACACTATTTTGATTTTAACGAGTAAGAGTAAATTAGTTAAATAAATCTAAGAAGACCTTTAAATATGCGCTCAAGCCCGTAACCAAAAGAGGTAGGCAGAGATGATGGATTTCCATTTGGCGCAATCCCAGCACACCTCTCTCGCTTCTTCTACATTCATACATCTACTATTGTGGCTTGTACGCCGATGGTGAAGGCATTATTGCAATCGAATCAAAAGATTGAGAACTTTTTCAGTAGTTTGCAAAAAAAACAATTTTTACATTTTACAAGATATATTACCACGTTATTTATTATTATTATTATTACCACGTCCCCGTACATTACTCGATCTACGCAGGAAACAATACCATAACGCGACTCGTACTTATCAGACATTTTTACATTGTATATTTAATACAATATAATAATGTCACACAAATTTCAAATTAAGAAATAAAGAATAAAAAGTTTCATTCAATTTAACGAAGTACTCCAATTATACGCAGATATTGAAGTTAAAGCTGTGCAATTGCCACATTGAAAAATCGCATTATTTGCTCTTAATTTTACCGACACTAATTATTCATTTAAGCAAATAGGTTTTCTGTCATTTTAAAACTCTGTGGTTGACATCGCCCGTTTTGGAATGAAATTGGAAGAATGTAAATTAAATTCTCTTTAAATCTTATTCGGCATGTCATGCGTCACAGTGTAAATTGATGCAGTCATTCAAATATACTTTTACATTAAAGAAAATCTTATCTACATAAAATTGTACGGTTTTAGATTAAATATTGGCATTCAACATTTTAAGTGTAAAACAATTATTGCTCAAGTGTCTTTTAAATCCTGGTTTTATTTATATAAAGGAGCAAAATAATATTATTCGCTAATAAAACGTGGTTCATGGCGATTATGCGATATTTCTAGATTAAAATAAAGGCAGTACCTATTTGAGTCGCCCATTAGTAACCAAATATGAATATCGCTCCCGCTCTCATATCGCTCATAGATCAGCTTTCAATTTCCGAAAGAATTTCCAAAATCGGTTTAGTAGTTTTTGAGTTTATCCGGAACAAACAAACAATCAAATCTCTTCTTTTTGTAATACTGATATAAATAAATCTGCTAAAATGATGACGAGAGACGCAACAGTTTTAATCATAAGGTCACAAGCGAAAGCACTGTCTGGGATTTATATTTCAATGCCTCCTACACACTGTTCTTAATTATAATAAAATATTAAGGTAGAAATCACTAATTTACCAATAGGCTTTTGACAGTATTACAGCCGCTCGCCCGCCCGATACAAGCGCTCCAGAAAACAACCGTACATTTGAGTTAATATGAACTGCGCTTTATTTCACTAACTAATAATAAACTTGGATTAGTAACATGTGGAGTACACATTATTTAATGGCACTAATGCGTAAACACTAGTCGCTAACGAACCAGAGCGGTCTCTGCACAAATTTGCAAATTTGATTGAATTAATTTGTACGTCCATACCTTATTAAAGCTCGTGCTTATGTTTCATTGAAATTAAATTACGGAAGATAATTTATGCATCTGCTTATTTTTATGAGCAGTTCATTTAACAATAACATGGAATGAGCGGTATCATCACTCGATTGGGGACGTGTCACGCATAAAACATAGTTATTACGTTATCTTCCCACTCCTTATAAAGGTCTCTTACTTCACTCAATAGTTGAGTCTCAACTCTAACTTTCATATAAAAGTTAGCAACAACCTGTATTTTCTTGTAAATAATGTTTATAGATAAGCGGTTCTATGTAAAATCAAGCAAACCAATTGAATTTCGAATACAAATTATGGTGATGAGATTGTTCTGTTTTCAAACATAAATAGAAAGCTGGTAATTTATCACTGTGGAAAATCGTTTTAATATACATATATACATTTTGTAATAAAAAAATCTTCAATGACTGACCATCCACCAGACATATACAGGAAAGAGAAAAAGAGGTTCTTTTATCTTTGAGTTGTTTTAAGTTAGACCAAAGAATACGTCTTGTATAACTTAATTCCAGCAGCA
Source organism: Papilio glaucus (assembly GCA_000931545.1). NCBI lineage: Eukaryota > Metazoa > Arthropoda > Insecta > Lepidoptera > Papilionidae > Papilio > Papilio glaucus. The sequence goes on along the minus strand of JWHW01029494.1, from coordinate 246,051 downwards.
AAACAAACTGTCTTCTGTAACGGAACTCGAAAGTTTAAAAAGAGATACATGACTTGAATACTATAGCTAATGAGGTTTATTTTTGTAACTCTAGATCTGTTTCAAGAGAATTTGTGTATTTTTTTTAAATTAATAGAAAATTATCTATATGTCTCTTAAATTTGACAAGGGTAGGCAGTATAAACAGTGGTAGGTTGCAAAATAATATCGGGTACCACCATCGCGAATTTACTTATAACATTGATAGGCAGTGATGATTTGAAATGTTCTGTATGTGCTATGGGTCATAGCAGTCTTGCAAGAAAATAGGCTATAGACAAACAGATAATGATATCACCCAATTTCTTAATTCCTACAACTTTATACAATTTTCAAGACTGGGTGGAGTTACTCAGGGTAATCAGTGTTTAGGATAACTTCAACCGAGAGGTCACTTTTTATATATTTTATAGATCGGCTCACTAGGTGGTGTATCTACTACAGGCCGCG
>JWHW01029494.1:226786-245389 GCA_000931545.1 Papilio glaucus | reverse complement strand
TTCCTTAGGCCGCGGATGTGTGCTAGAGCGTTTCCGTAGACCTGCCAACATGCGCGAGAGGAACATTGTGTGGTTTTAGTCGGTGTGGGTCCGACGCAATCCGCTCTTGCTTCCGCAAGGGCGAATTTGTTTATGTTATATATTGTCTAACCACAAAGCCACCTAAAATAGCAGCTAGAGATTAAATATTATGTACTTTTTTTTTGTAAAATCTTCATAATTTATTGTAAAATTTGGGAGGTGATATAATTTGGTTGTTTAGACCTAGAGTTTTAAATTCTTAGATCACCTGCTTACTTGATGATTGTGATGCTTTTGTGATTGGATTGATAAATAATAAATTAACCATAAGGAAGTATAAGATTATTTTAAAACATCCTTTGTACATTTCCTTACCTCTATATCGATATCATACTTCAACAAGATTAAAGTCAACGATGAAACCATAGTATTGAATACGAAATCCTAAAGTTGCCGAGTTTCAATTTCGAATAACTACAATTTGCACGTTTTAAGGCGTAGACTAAATCCGAGGATGTGAACAGCTAAAGAATTTCAATAAAATATTGTATTTGATGGCACTGGAAGCTCAAGCGAAATCTCTTTTATATTTAAAAATGTTTCGGAAGTAAAATAAGATCTTCATTGAATTTGCTCATAACATTTTTGGGTTAATTTAAACAAGAAAAAATTAATTTATATCATCATAATGTTCGTTTTTCAGTGCTTAAAGATCTTTTATAATATAAAATGATAAACATTACGACTTAAAATAATTCAACGTATTTTCTTTTGGTTGTAAGTGTATTGGTGTATTTGCGAAGGCTTTTAAAAAATTCAATACAAAGGAATATTCTTTGGGCCTTCATCCTTAGAGTCTTTTACGGTGATTTAAATGTACTGTATGTATTTATTTTTTAGTATTGCAAATGTTTTCAGGTATGTGTTTATGTATTTGGATGTATTTTCAGGTGGCATATTTGAATAAATGCGATCAATAATCATCATCTCCTTGCCCTTTTCCCACTCTTGTGAGGTCGGCACAGCATGATTGTAGTCCATACTGTATAGGTTTTGGCTATAGTTTTTACGGCCGGCCGCCTGCCTGACGCCAACGCTCTCCTTGGGAATAATTGTTTGTACATACATATGTCTTGTTTTATCAATGTGATCAAACACAATTTCGTCGCCGAGATAGTCAAATGTCGCGAGGACGATTATTGATCGGGCGCATGCCTTCTCGTCAGGTTCTTCTTTAACTAATCGGCATTCATCTTCTGTGATAATAACCCCATTCTAATTTTCATCCCCGTAGAACGAGCGCCCACTTCCGTATTCATGGAATTCCGCCATTATCTTTTCTGTGTCGTAAAACATCCGTGTTTACTCATTACATTACATTTCAGATGAGCAGGCAGCATGCGGTAGAGATTCAACATAATATTTACATCGCATTTCGAACTATTTTCTCGTTGGTAGCATCGTCCACTCTGTCAATAAATGAGCGATTTGATAATGCACACTACTTTTAGAAGCCCCCTTGTTGATTCTTAATAAATACAGATTTTGTTCTTAGATGTTTGTATAATATAAACAAACTAACAATATTAATAATACATCTTACGAAATAAATAAATTTAAAATAATTTGAGATAATAAATATTAATTATTTATTCAATCATTCTTTATAAAATAAATAATTAAAAGTAATCTCATTAATACTAATTCAAAGTGCAGCTACAGATGATAAAGCAAATTCACTTCTTCTATTAGTTTTGCACACATATTATTGTAATCAAAGGGAAAGTGTCTCACGGTCAAATTATTTAAATCAAATTAGATAAGAAAGACTTAAGAAAATTAAAATTAAATCTACTTTAAATATTTACTATCTAATTAAGTTAACAAATACTAAATCCAATAATCACTAATAAAAATCTATAGCTATATGAAGGCGGATTTTGAGGAGTAGAGCGTAAAAGATATAATATACATACTAAATTAAAACAAAAGGATAAAATATTCGCAGATTCTGCGAATATTTTAACTAACGTGATTACAGAGTGGTGATAATTATTTACTCGAACACTTGAACACTGAGGAGTGTTTTCACTTCATACGCCCGACGACTTTACTTAGTGTGCAGCGGCCCTAAAGTAAAATCGATGAACACGATGTGTAGCAAAGTAATTGAAATGCTCAAGTCAATTGTTTCTTACGGCTATTTTATGGCCTAAGCAAGCTTCAAGGTGGAATACGAACGGTCTTCGTTTAGTCAATTAACTAAGGAATATACCTTTATTTGGAAACGCTTTAAATGTCACGTGAATTATGAAATATTACGTTGATTTGATTAAGAAATAAATCCAGTGTTATCGTCACCACAATGCGTCATTAATTTGAACTTCGAAGAGTTTAGTTTGTATTGTTACTACAGCTAAAACTACATTTATGTCCAGACCTTGTTAATCTTAGGGACAACTAGGCGTCCTGTCAGCTCACAACATGAACTAGCACCATTCAAACTATCTCAAGACAACAAAGAACGACAAAGGCATTTGTTGACATAGTTTACACGGTGGCTAACCAGGTTGGCATAAGAACCTCGCTACATTTCATTTCTTATTTATGTTAGATACCCAAGCACAGTTTATTATTATTTATAGGTCTGTGAATGTTCGGTATTGCTGAATAAAGTATTGTCTATAATCACACATAAAAAATATACATTCAATGTTTGAAGGATAGAATAAATAAAAACAATGAAAAAATAAGAGGAACATAAGATAAGTAAATTACTTATGTTCCTCTTATCTATAAATCTTTAAATTTAGAACACGAAAATTGGTTGTCAGTGGCAAGTCAATTTCGTCCGAATGCATTTATTAACAGAATGTATTTGGACCATTGCGACTGTTGGTAAACGCATTTCTGACCTAAATACCAAAGTACTTGTAACTCATAGAAATTTCAAAAAGGCAAGCATTAGAAGGAAAGGTAAAAGGAAAGATAGGTCTCTAGATTTTTAATTTATCTCCCGCATACACAACTTGTGTGACATCCACCTTCAAAATGTTGTAGTGTAAAATCATAGCTATTCTAAAACCGTAGCGAACTATAAGTTGATTGTAATAAATTGCAGTATTGTTCACCCTCAATATATTTATGTAGCTAGTTATGTCTGATATCGCGAACCGGTCTTGTTTGCAGAATTGGAAGGGCGAATGCAAGACAACTGCAGTGCGAAGGCGCCAGGGGGGTTTGATCTCATAACAAACACAAATAAGCCGACATGATCCGCTTACTACCATAGATTAAGTACAAGAAAATATTCCTTCGCTTTACACGACTCCGTGAATAATAATTTATAACATTCAGTATTATCTTATCAGGATGACAAATAGTTGCACACATGGACGAGGACACGGATATTGCATTTAGTTTAATATTTTGCAGCCACAAAGTGGACCTGAGATGGCGTGTCAGCTTCTTGTATTGTTGCCTTGTCCGGTTAATTTATATTGTACGATTTCAGATAGTGGCCGATCCAATCTTAAAACTCCTTGGCGCTTGGCTGCATTGTAAACCGCCCACACGAGTATGATACATGTCAGTAAATTCTGTAGGCTGACGGTTATAACATATTGTGCTCTGATTTCTCTTCGTACACCACCGTTCAAAGGAATAAAATTTGTAATATTTCGAAAACAAAATACCATTGTATGTGTTATTGTTTTCATGGGATGATTTGTCTTTAATAAGTTTTTTTTATGTTTAATTAAATCAACTGTATTGATAGCTAATCGTTTCTTATTTAAATTAATAATGACAAATGAAGAAGATAAGAAAAATATCAGTCACAATGGATATTTATTTTTTGTAATTAAGAACGAGATTGAAGTGCTTAAAAGATGTGTGAAACTTTTTAGGCGGTAATTTGATTTTAAACTTGTAAGAAACTTTTAGGTATATTTCGTTACATGGCAGAGAAGAAAGATATCGTGTAGAGAAAAAGCGATGTACATAATATTTGTGTTGTAACGGAAAGCGCCTATGTTATATTTTTTAAGTTCAAAATAGACTTGTAAACCTTCCAAATTTATGATTAATTATTTATTTATTGTTTGAATACATTAAATTGGTTTGTTTGAAAACCTACAACAAGTTAGCCGCAATTCAGCTTGCCAAAAATAACGGATTATCGAAATGCAATGAACTTTGTAAAATGAATTCGCAAGCCGCAGACTGCTGCGGTCTTGCGGTTATATTTCATCTAGATGAATGTAAATCAAAAAATACTTTTGTTTATTTTTATTAGTTGTTATGTTAAGAACGATGCCACTCGGGCGGTGCCTATTGTTGTATAGCAGCGCCCTGCCAAAATTGTTGAAACGCTCTCGTGAGCTTATTATGATTTAAAGTTATTACACGGACATGTACAGTAAATATTTCATCTATCATATTCTAATTTATCGAGTATTTCAAACTATTTCAATTAAAACTATTAAAAAAACATATGTTTTAAGCCATGCTATATTTAGAAATAATTATTGTTACTACAGCAAATAAAAGTAACGTTTAGCGTAATATATTTCATATTTAAAGTTATTCTTCACGCGATCAAAAACAAATTATTGTGAAGAAATTTTCCTGTGAAATCTGAAAATTTAGTATCAGCATTGAACAATCAACGAAAAACGTTTCTTATCGGGACATGTAAGAATATTTCTACTAGATTTTAGACGCCTTTAACTCATCGTGTTACGGTTGAAAATAGTTGAGTAGAGTTGATTTAATCGTCGTGAGAAGGGAAACCTGCTAAGTCAGGTTAACCTGAATAAACTGCAGACACGCGACCTGGATACAATAAAATGGTTGTTTACCTAACACCACTATAAGTTGGGCCTATTTCTTAAGATTCTATTGAAGAATATAAATTTTAAACAAACACAGTCGTAAATAGTGCCGATAGAAGTGAAAACTCAAAATAGAGCGTGAAAACAAAAAATAAATAAATTATCAACAAAAATGTACACTGGTATATTAACAAAAAAGAAAAATAAATGAAAAAAGTTTGTTTCAATTTTAGATAAGCATGTTGCTGGCGCATGTTGCATGTTGTGCATGTCGTTCATGCGAACTTATAAGATTTGCCCCTAAATAAATTAAATATTGGGGACAAAATAAGTTTTCACTTTAAAAAGATGGGCAAGTTGAAAGAACGATTTAAGAAAGAGTTATCAGGCAAACTTGCAAAAAAGCACTTGGTCTCGTCCTAGACAAACTCATAATGACCAAATTTGTGACATGCCATAGAAAGGTCGTATTAAAAGAAACCGTCAAATAGAAATCTTTAATCCCTGCGTACCCCTCTGAGTTAAGGACGTAAGTGCTTATTTAAAATTGCAGTGCTGGAGTTGAGTTAATTATATTATTTTCTCTTACCTACTCTGAGGGTGACACCTGTTATAAGGTCTTTACCCAATGTTGTCTGGCAGGTGTGAAACCGCAACCACTAGGGTTGCGTAGTACTTGGCAGAAATTATATTGTCCCTAATTTGTGAGACATTTAAGTTTATTCGCTTCTAATAATTAAGTAACATATTTATGACAATCATAATATTTTGAGATTTGCTATGCTGAAATAAGTAATACTCATATGCTACAATAAAACTGAGTAAAATAATTTATAACGGTTTTATGCAATATAAGGTAATAAAGATATTTTTTTCACGAACCCGTACTCGCATAGCATGAAACTATCGGACCGAATTGATTGGTCTTTCTTACTGCATGGCTGGAAACAAACCGGGGAATATTTCAACTTCACTTCGGAATTGAAAGCTGTACAATGGACGGAAAATGAAGAAAGCGGTAGAAATGAAAGCTAAATTAGTTAAAATGAAATGAAACCCATTTTATTAGGAGTTATTAAGTAAAGATACATTTTTTTGTTGTTCGTTGTACTTACTACTAGTATCTTTATGTATACTAACCGATAATCGAAATGATGTAAATGGGATTATGTCTATAAAATTCCTTGACGTTTTTTGAATTGAACTTGAATATATTTTATGGATGACGGAGGCAAACGAGCAAAACGTTCAGCAGATGTTAGGTGTATGCAGCAGCACAGAATTCTCAGTAAGGCAGAATATCTACATTTCATCTTAAGAGGTACATGTTCTGCCTTGAAGTTGCACACAGGAAGGAGTAAAGAAAATGAGTGTATCTTCTCGGACACCAATGCAAAGTTTACAGATGTATTCAAAATAATATTAAATTCTCTTTCTTCTTTTCAGCCAACAGTAGTCCATGGCTGGTCGTAGGCCTACCCCATTGATATTACATTAACTTCGATTAATTCCTATTATAAAACAGTTATTGCGAGTTGGGTGGACGTCTAAAATCTTCTTGCTCAAATGCTGCAGAAGTCTAGGCAGACCGCCGATAAGGAGAAAAGGGAGTAATGGGATGATATTCCCCTCGGTTAAGTTCTCTGTTACCTCACTTATCAGACGAAATATAGAAATAAAATATTTCTACTTCAAGAATTTCTTTTGTGTGCTTGTTATGAGGTACTTCCTCGGTCAGGTTTTGTCGTTCATACAATAGATGTCACCACTTAGAAGGTCCACGACTGTTATGGTTACAGTTTAAGATCCAAATAGTATAAAGTTAATCTGGTCGTACTATTGGAATTTCTTTTACGATGGTACAATTTTTAGTATGTATACGAACAACATAATAATATATCACGTCACATAAAGGACGCAACGGTCCATAAACATTCTGTAACAATATGTCAGCACAAATTGAACCTCCTTTGGATATAAGGGAAATAATAACTATGAACATTATTATTTTTGTTGCTGTTCTCATATCTCTATCATAAAGATCAAACGTACTTATATTTATGTTTATTACTTTTGTAAATGTAAGAAGAATTCCCATTATCCTTGTTAGGTGACAGATAAGATAGACGGTGGCTAAAATAAATTGAGTAATGGAAGGTCGCGTCGCCTTAGGCAACTAGTAAAATCAATTTCAGCAAAGTTCTCATTTTCTCAATACAGCAGTTTCTTTAAAAATAGCTTCCTGTAATATACATTCAATTCGTTGTCAAAAGCTAAGACTTTTTTCTCTTTTAGGAATCGATTATAAAAATTGTTCATAATAATTTCATATGAAAACTTTTGTATATAAGTTTTTATACGTACCAACACGTTTTTCAAAGTTTATTTTGAATAAGTCATAACATTGATTGTATTAATTACAATCAAATAAGCAATCTTGAATTATTGTAGAGACAAGCACCACACAAGGTCAAAGGGCATAGCGATTTCACTTTCTGTTGTCTGTAATTTAAGAGTTATACTTCATATTTAGAATTTATGAATGAGAATTATTAATATGACAGCGATTTCAGAAAAAATATTTTATTAAATATTTAACATTATTTAAATCATACAAGATTGAAGTATACACGTATAATTTTTAGCATACTAGACATATGAAAGAACTCAATAACTTTTAAACCTTCTATAAGTACACTAAACTAAAGCTTATTAAAGCTCCCAGTAAGCTAGTAAATACGATTTGCTAAACATGATTTATATATTCTGATCATCTAACGTAAGTATAAGCCTTAGTTTTAATTATTAACAAAATAGGAATGTACAATGTTCGGGCACGTTAAAAATATGACGGAAGAGAGAGTAACAAAACAAATTTATGTTGCAAGTTGGAGCAGCAGCGTTGGCAGGGGACGTCTAGAACTTACATATATCGATCAAATAAGTGACTAAAGAAGGGATAAAAAGAGTACCCATAACCGACGAGCATTTATGCGTAGATGTATGAATGTGAAAGAAGTGGGTGTACCACGATCGGGCCAATTGGAAATGCGTAATCTCTGCCGGGGTAGGCAGCCTGGGTTATGGGCGTGAGAGCATATTTATTCAAAATTAATGTTTTGGAAACTCGCTAACGGCCAATTCCTAAAACCTGCTTGCAGATCCCACATTTTCTCTTCTGATTCTTTCATGACTCTTTCAATCAGTACTTTAGCATAATGTTTCCCACATAAACTTTGTTTTTATTTTAACTTGGGTTCGTTTATCTAATGAAGTACAAGAATTGTAATATTTACTTTTACTCCTAAAATGCTTACCGAAGTGGCTTACATAAACATTATCTCAGGATGATGTATAATCACAGAAAATTATTATTCATGAGGGTGTGAATATCGACGGACATCAGTTACGTTAAATACACACAGGGCTATGGCAAATATCATATGAATAAACATATTCCATATTTAATTTGTATATTTTCAGTATATTCTTTTTAATATTTGTTATAAGATGTTGATTTTAATATACTCATCAACTAAACCTATGCTTTCTCACTCGCAGTATGTTAGAACTCCAAAGTTAATCAGTATGGAATCAAGTAAAAATTGCATTACTGTTTCCGTCCAGTTACGCCGTGGAAACCTTCACCAGTGCCTACCTTCATTATGTAAAAGTAAAAAAACGTGACTAAATCGATTGAAGCTTAGTTTTCTCTTAAAATCCCCTTTTTATTATACATGAGAATATAAAACAGAACAATAAACAAAAACAGTTTATTAATGGTTTTTTATAATTTAACTTAATCACAACTTGCTTATTCAGATTTTAAAAAATTCTGTGATTTCAATACGGAAGATATAGAGGTACTAATAAACCTGGTACTAATACTTAACCTCCTATATCTACCTATAGATGCGTATAAAAGGGAAGTAACTACAATGAGATCCAACAATCGTCTGAGGGAACATTCAAATGATAAGCCGGGCATACGCTTTGCGAATTATTCGTGTTGTACGGGCGGGCTGGCGCTAGAAATGTCACATTAGCTTGATTTAAACGCGTTACCTTGTCGCTATTACAGAGGTGAACGTTTGAGGCCCATTTGAAACCCAATTAAAATATATCAAACAAAGCTATTATGTAAGAATTTTGCGATGTAAAATAAATTATTTTTGGGTTATATTATCCAATGACATTATTATTATTTAGTATTGTCGTCACAAGAAAAATATCAGATTTTGTCCTAAGAGAGATACATAGAGATAGCAAAGAGAATCCGACTTTGTTCGTCCTTTTCATTTAGGATTATTTAACAAAAAAAATGTTATTCGACAGCAAAAACAATCAAAAGTGTTTCATTTTCGTTAAAAGGAAACTTGTTGCGTAAAGATTCAAACGCCCAGTCACTGAGATGACCTAGATTTTATGACCATATGTACAACACAAATACAGAAATCTATTAAGACAATTATTCATACCACTCAAATTATAAAGACATAAAAATTTCTAGACATATACGTTAACATCATATGCCAACATTTATATAAAATAGTGACAATTAATAGTGACAAATCTGTATTCAGAGATCCGTGGCAGTAATAGTGCTCAGAAACAAAGCTTATCACGACGGTTGAACGACCGTACTCGACAAGTGATCCCCTCTAACGGCCGAATGCATAAATTACTTAAAGACAATGTTATCACTACATTTATCAAACTCCGCTAATAAAGTGGAGTCTGCTGATTAAGCGGCTTTCAATGAAGATATCATCGCAGATTGTATGAATAAAGATTCATATTCTTATACTTATCACAGGGGAAGAAGAACTATAGTAACTTTTTTCCGTTAAATTGGTGTTCAATATTTTTTTAAACAACTGAGCAGCCTCTTAATAGTAAATGGTGCATGACAATATTTTTGGGTACCGTACCCAAAGGGTAATTATCAACCCTATTATCCCTATTATCAAGACCCTATTATCAAGACTCCGCTGTCTTTCGTTTGTCCGTCTGTCCGTCTTTTACTAGGCTGTATCTCTTGAAACATGAGAGACATTTGAAATATTCCCAGATGATGTATTTCCGTTGTCGCTATAACAACAAATGTAGTATTAAATTAGTATAAAACGGAATAAAATAAATATTTAAATGGGGCTCCCATACAACAGACATGATTTTTTTACCGTTCTTATCGCACTTGGCCAGTTTTTTATTTATAGTAGATACTGGTTATGAACAAAGTTAAACAGGAACGAAGATACAGTAACAAGCTGGCAATGCACATCGCTTGTCTACTTTGTAGCCTTTATGTTTCTTTGTCTCGCGCACATGAGCATTCGACAACACAACAAAAATAAATATTAAAAATTGGCATGTTATTAACAGAAGATCATTAATCTATACATCGCCTAGGTTACTTTGAACTTATAAATCATTAGTAAATATATATTGTTGGAAATAACAGGGGTTAAAACCCTCAAAAGTGCCTCTCGACGAGCTCGTTCAGTAATGCGTCGAAAAATAATTTTCAGCGTGTTGTCGGAACGGAGATACGCGCCGTTGTAGGTAGGAGTGCGAATCCCCATTAGAGCGTCTATGGGTACGCCATTAAATAAACATCTCTGGCAGCTCTTCCCCGCTAGTTATTAGCGCTGCCTCCCCCATCCACTCGAGGCGCGCTGATACGGCACGCAGTCGGATGCGGGGGCAAAATCAATTTCATTTTTCGACACGTGCATTAATGTTATGGCGGTTGAAACCGCAATCTTCTTTGATCGAGTTCAGCATGCTCTATTTACTATCGTTCTGGAACAACATTACTTAACGACAACTTTAGGGATTGTGGTCAGAGAATAACTGAGGACGTTTAGTATCCGTTCGAAATTATGAGTATAAAGTAATATTTTTTATTATTAATTATGTTATTTAATGAATATATTATCATTTTTATAGTATAAGGTGCAAACGTGCAGCAGGTAGCCTAATAAAAGTGATCATCGACGCCCTTGAACATTCGGATTACCAAAGGAACTACAGATGCGTTGCCGGCTTTGGAAGGAGTACGCTCGCTTCTTGAAGGACCCTAAGTCGTATTGGTTTGGTTATATTTTGTTTAACATGGTCACTAAATAAATATATTCTGTTCGAACAATGTTATTGTAAAACGATCTTGAGAGTATCGCTGCTGTCGCAAATTAGAATGGGTACGTGAGAAATTTAAAACTACTCCAGTATAACAAAAATTGCTCAGCTTGTTATCTAGATTCAGAAGAAATAAGCATAATTCTATCGGAGCCTTTATTATATTTAAACGAACACTTTGGAGTAAAAAAATACCACAACCTCACAGAAGTCAGGCGTTAAGTAGAAGTATACTTCTGCGATTCGTAATTTTCGGCCTCATCCTTTTACCATTCTTCCCTAGTAAGAATAGGATGAGAAAGGGAAGAGGATGGATAGAAAAAGGAAACATCCGTTTTCTTCTCTCTCCGGCAAAGGTAGGTAGGCACCTACCTTTGCCCATTAAAGGTAGGCACCGCATCTGTGGCCCATTTGCTTGTTGCGGATGTCTGGGTAGCGGTTACTTAACATCAGGTGGCCCGCTTGCTCCTTTGCAATCTTCTACTATAAATGTTTGTTGACTAACAAAAGGATATGCATTTAGTATACACGTTCAACATGTTATCAGTAGCTTGAGTTCGCATCTCGTTGAATTGCAGACTGATATCTATAATCCGTACTGATAGCCACGTTTTCGTTTAAAGTCCACTCGCTTCTCATCATTACACATAACAGATAGATGTATATATCGACCAATTTAACTTTATCACTACGAAAATTGACTAGTGTTTTTATTGCGTCGAAATAAGGTTGAAAGTTGAGCAATAAAAAGTTTGCAATGTGAATATACGTCTGGTCTATCCGTACCATGTTTTACTGCGATTGATTCCATCCACAAGCCGGACCGGAGCGGACCGGCCTGCACTTATCTAATTTTATTGTCACTCTCCGTCCACGCTGAACCCTCTGTCGCGGACGTCGTTTTAAAGAAAACTAGAAAATACTTTCCTCCCCATACGGTTTATTTTATCGCATATCGGATATCTTTTGAAATACTGCAATCGGTAATTTTATAAAGATTTGTTTGTTAAACTTTAAAAATATTGAACCAATTTTAACATAATAATACTAGTCCTTGCTATCTTTATTATCTTTAATATATGTAAATATAATTTTATATTATATTAAGATAATTCTTATATTTATCGCGAAACATCGTGGAGATAATCGTAAAGAAAATAAAAAATATTAAGGCCTAAAGAACGGAAAACTTATTTTCGACGACCGACCTTGTTTGTTTCGTATTGATTACCAGCGTTGAAAAGACGGCATCAATAGGACCCGACGTTAAAAATTTATACCAGCATCTGTGCACCGCTGTGCCCGATATCTTGCCGTCAGGCGAGCTAGCGCGGATGACTATTATCCAGGCTTTTATAAAATAAATTGACCTCTGGTGTAAGACGAAAGGCTTGCCATATGTCATATCTAGGGCGACAAAACTCTATTTCTGTAGAAGAAATATTTGATACCAAACTACAAAATATACAGCCGTATAATTAAATTAAAGAAGTAGATATAATAACTATTGTATTTTCAAATGTGGAATAAATTCGAAGGAAACTTAAAATATATCTAATGAACTTTATGTCGCGTTCCAAAAGAGTCTCAGTTAGTCAATTATTGTATACGCTTATTATTAACTGCTAAGTTGTCTTCAGCTCTGATTGCCTTATTACGTTAATTGGTAGTGAAAACTCACATTCAATATATTATTTAATAATGATAATAAATTAAATTGCATACTACAGTATATTATGAATTAAGTCAATGCATTAAATTAAATAGCTTTGAAAGCATTATAAAATAAAAGCCGTGTTATGAAATGAACTCGTTTTCATCTTTTTCAGTGCATTCTAGCCGGAGGCACTTCAGCTGACTGATGACTCGAGAGCGATGCGGAAAAATTTCAGCTCCCACCTCCGAGTGCTTTCGTTAATAGTGGTCATGTTTCTTGCTTCCGAGAAAGCTCCGCTGCCCACAAAACTTTGAGCAAAAATATAAATGAACACTTGCTATTACTAATGTCGTAAATTTAAGTTAAACTAATAAAACAGAGCTGGCAGTATTTGTGCTCCACTTTTAATGGCCGTGACAACGCTAGAATAACTGCAGTGCTTCAGACAGGCGGTGGAATAGTGCTTTTAACTGTTTTTATTTTTCTTAATAGGATATTAACTAACGCCATGTATTAAATCATTAATTCTTTACACTATTGGATTATAAATATTTACTTAGAACTGCCAACGTGACAAATCACATTTAAATAAATTAATAAAAAAGAAATACCAGATTGGTTAAATGTAAAATTTTATATTCTAAATCTACATACATTAAATTTAAATTATTCAGCAACACTACAGCGGTAGCAGTACATCAGAAGCTATCTGGCACGATACTTCAGTTCGTGAAAAACAAATAGAATAACTTTAAAATTAAAAAAAAAAACGCAAGAAGTCAGTCTTATTTATTCAGTACACGGTTTCAAATGTATAATAAAGTTTATCTTTCAAAATTTTTGACAAGTGGATCTTGACAAACGAGGTAGGGAAAAAGGAAACGTAGCGAACTGCAAATTCATAAAGTAAAAGTGCATTGAGGGCCACAATCCCCTTATGTCGGCGCGCTCGAGTGGTCGCCACTCCGCTTGACTGATGACCCGTTGCCTGAGAGACACCGCGGACGCGCTCGCACAAGTGCCTCTAAAAACAATTAATTCATTAAACTCTTCAAAACTTACCGCAATATTACTTTTGTGATTGCAATTGTTGGCACTTTGTGAACATTTTATTACTATATGCACAGAGATCGCTTTTAATATTTATTGCGAATTATGACTTTAGTTGAAAACTCATCACATTTTACGCAATGAACTGCGAATACAACCAGTATTGAAACGTAAATAGGTCATTTCATTTTTTTATCATTAATGAATTAATTGGCTGTATGAGTCTATATATTTTTGAAAAGATATTGAAGGGATAAATATAGGTACACAAAAAAGTATACGATTTCAAATTGAAATTCATGAAAATATTTTGATTTGAAAGCTCTTTTTGAAACTTTAGAGAGAAGCATTATATTACAACGAAGCTAAAATAACAAAGAGAGCTATCCATTGTAAATACTGGATGACCAGAATGTATCTAAGTTAATGTTGTGTTGTTGTATTCAATATTAAGGATATCCTCTCTCCTTTTATGTATCTTCTTGTCTTTTGTGCCAAATGTTGCTTGTTGTTTAAGACGTTCCATCTTTTATCGCATATTGTACGTCGCACTAGCATTTAGTGTATTTTTGATAATAATCTCGTTGAACAGATGTTTAATTAATATAAAAACTTATGAATTTCACAAATCCGATCTAAAATATTTTTTATATCATAAGTGATCAGTGTTGGCAGGGAACGTCCCAGAAGAACTTATATCGATCAGATTAGTGACATACTCATACTAAATAAGGGCGATTTAGAGAGTACTCGTAAACGAAGAGCATGTATGCGTAGATGTAAAAGAAGCGAGAAGTGTGCCAGGGTAGCGGCGAATGGAAATCCGTGATTTCTACCTACCCCTCTGGGTTACGAGCATGAGCGCATATTTACATAAAGGGCAAACGATCCACCAGCGGATCCCTAGCATATAAGTGATCACCGACGCCCATAACATCCGCCACAGGTACTGTAAATGCGTTGCCGGCCTTTAAGAAAGGTATGGAAGTGTGCTCGCTTGTAGGACCCTATGTCGTATTGGTTTGGAAATACCGCTTGCGACAAAATATTCCACAACGCGGTTGTGCGATGCAAGATATTTCGCAAAAAACGCACTGTCTAGAATGACAACCATCAAGATGGTGGGGATGGTAAAGTAGCAGTTCATAGACACTTTCTTACTTTTTATTTCAATTCTAATCAGCCGTGTAAATGTAGACAAATTTACATAAATAACAGTCACGTAATTTGCATACCCGCTTATTAAACAACCAGCGCAAAATATGTTAACATAAATCAAGCTCTAAAACATACACATGTGTAATCTAACAGCATCAAAGTTTCGCTTTTAACATTTAAACTAAGACTTGATGATATAAACCGAGGAAACAACAAAAGCCAACAGACCGACGTATTCCGTATACATTTCAAAAGACGAAGACAACATAGCTGATGCAAATGTTGTGAAGACTTATTAAGAAGTTGCCACACATAGTTGGTAATCATTCTTGTCAACTCAGCATGAAGACACGCTACCTCTAGCATGTAGGCAAGTAAGGCCTCGAGGTGCACGTCATGCGGGCAAATCACGACTATAAAAGCTTAGAAGTGATGACAATAAGGTTGTTAATAGCATATCACGCATCATTACGGACGACTCTTTGTTGTTGGAGACGAGGCATAACTCTGACGGAGTAGTCGGGAGCCGCAACATGGTAATAATTTGATCAGGCGCCCGGCACGCGCAACTTTATGCCAATTGAAAAGTTTTACTGCACTGAAATATGTTGTAACAACTGGTTTGAGTGACGTTCAACATCGACTCATTTCGAAAATATTTTAATTCGAACAAGTTAATCCGACGGAAACGCTAACCGACAGCCATTGAGTAAAGACTTTGTACATTGCATAAATCTTTTATATAAGTATATGACTGGTGAAGGCTGTTGCTGACCATCTCTGACGTCGGCTGCATCGAATCATAATGGGCTCAACCAAGGCTTTCGCCTACGGTTGTATTGTATTTTATGAATTTACTCATCAAAAGGTTTGGGCTCCACATTACCTTAACATCTGATATTGATATTAGCTAGAAAGAAAAAGGTATTTGCTTGTTTTCAACGGCTAAACTATGAAACTACTGAACACATTTTATGTTGTTATTTATATTATATGTAATACTTTTATTATTTGACCAAATAAAAACTACATAATTTAGTAATAAGGGGTTCATTTTTTATGTGAAACATGTATTAGCGCACATTGGCAGTATGCCGTTACGGAAAATGGCATGACAGTCTGATGGTGTTACGCCCCTTCTACTTCACCCTTGTGTGTGTGCGTCTGTACGCCCATACCAATTTCTATATTCGTGATTATATAGTATATTTTGTAATTATTACGATGACTACTACTAACTATAAATAACATATTTTGTTTTTAATTACGAGACTGCATGCAGTCAGAATATATTTTTTAATTAATTTACACTACATTTTTAAAGTGAAAACTTCTATAGCCGCGTTGAGTGATTTTTGGTAGGGGGAAAACTTATGGATTCGTGTTACGGTTAACCTCAACACCTCGGCTCATTCTATTTGCCAACAATCAACAAAAATAAAACCTTGCACCTTATACAATAAAATTCAAAATAGAATACAAATATCAAAATTCCATTTTTTTAATTGCCAATGCTTACACACCTTGTCTAATATATCAATACCTTGGATATATTTGGATAAATAACACAGACGGTAAATATTTTTGAACTACTGTCGCGCTGTTCCTGAGTTTTTAGGTTTTCTCTTCGATCTGTTTATTTTTACTGGTTTTTATTTATTATAAATTCAAATATTGACTGTATTGTTTTATTTCTGCCTGGCGTCCCGGGATGGCCAACTTGTTTTAATAATATTGACATGCAATATTGTAATTAGCCCGGCCAACACCAGGTACAGGCTGCAAGTACGCAATCTTGTATTTTCTCATTCATTGCGTATCAAATAAAATATCAAGTTGCTGGCTCTATATGTTATTAAAACTGTTTCAAATTACTTGATACTCCATTTTGTTAAATAAATTTTCTATGGCACGAAAATCTACTAGAAGCCACTGCCGTCGCACCTTTGCAATTTAGATGGAAGCCCCGTCCGTTGTTAGGTTAGGTTGTTTTGGCTCTTTGCCAACCCAACCACCAAAGTTTAAAATCCTTCCACAGAGATTTCTACCTAACATAAAGGCTATCGCCATCTAGAGGCATTATTCGGGCCAGCAGTTTGATATGTGATATAACTTACAGAAAAAAAATGTTAAATGGCTTCGCCATTTATTATGGTCGTCGTGACAATATAAAATAATAATTAAAGACCATAAAATTCGTGTCACTGTATGACTAAAGATATTCCCAAAACGTCTCTCATTACAAGGCCACAGTCTAAATACGGAGCATTGTTTCGGTGAATTATTTATGTCACCAGCTTTACATTGTTGATTATAAATTTGAATATCTCTGTGGAACGTACACATTTGCATTTTTATATTTTCAACAAATTCAGAGCGAGCCGGGGTAGACGTGCCCGCGGGCGCAGTGCGAGCGGAGTGTCTCGTCTCGACACGCCAGACATTGTGAAGATGCGTCGTCGACTACTGGGGGAGTATTGTTGTAATCATTTCCCATCGGTGTGTACATCTAGATATAACTTTTCACGCTCGGCTTATTACACTGCCTTTGTTAAAGGGTGTCATGCGAACAACGTCCTAATAGATCCTCTTTTTCAAACCGGAAGATACAAATTAAAAATGTTGACAACTTTTGTAGTATGGTGTGACTTTGATAGTAAATAGGAAAACAAATATCAGGGTTCATAATGTTAAGTATTCATTGATATCCAAGAATATCCAACATACTAGAGGATTTAGGTCTTTCCGTCCCCTTATAATGAGAGAAGAGTTAATAGGGTAACGCTAAACTAATGCGTCCTGTGATAAAGAAGAAAATCAAGTTAAATTATGGCCCAGTGCTAATTTATATAGAGAAAGTTTTTATAAGATGCTAAAGTACCGTATCTTTGGGGGTGAGGATGAGGGCATTACTTTGTTTACTTGAATTGTCAAAGTATATTTTATTATGGAAGGTACAGATAAATGCTTTCGTTTCTTCCTTTAGATATATACGTCTTGTGAGAATATTACTCTAGTATTTTTTGCTTAATAGTATCCAGCAGATTTGAATAGGCTAAAACTAAACTCTAGTTTAGAATTAGCCTATTCACTCTTGTGTTGAAGGTTCACTAAGGCACATTGTTAATCCTTTGATATATGTACAATACGTTCAATCCGCTTAGCTCTAACGGAATGTAAAAACTGTTTTAGCGGCTGGGCTATTCTGATAATAAAAGGTAAACTTATTAAGCAGCGAACGAGATCACCGCATAATAATACCATCGCTGTTTCGATAAAGAAAGTCAGTAGAGGCGTCAAACTTACTCACTAAGTAAAGGGAATTGCCCTAACTTTGCCGGGAGGGCCCTTCGCTCGCAGGTTGTTACCTAACTAGATTATTTCTCACAACTAGTCTTGCTTAAACTATTAACAGCTCTGAAATGGATAGAGCAAGGAGTGCCGCGATTGTCTAATTTATTTTTAATAAAATAGCGACTGTTCCAGATTCTTGTTTAAAAAAAAGAACGAAGTTTTTAATAATTTTAATTTTAAAGTTAAAAAGACTACGTTGAAAATGCACTGAAGAAGGAATTTTGCTAATGGAATTGCATTTTATAGACTCAAATTTAGAGTCGGTTTTGTTAAATATTAGTTGCTTATTGGATAAATGTCCTGATTTCAATTTCTCACGATTTTTTAAATATTCTGTTGCTTATACCCGCAGGATAAGTTATAACATATTTTATGATAAATTAGTTA
>JWHW01029494.1:158199-179131 GCA_000931545.1 Papilio glaucus | reverse complement strand
TCCTACATCGGACGCATGGTTTAACAAATTACGGGATTTACTGCAATGTAATTTTTGCTTCTGTCTGTTTCTCGCTGGCTCCGTTATTATTAATGTTACATTTAATACAATTAAATGTTTTAAATAATAATATTTTAATGCCATGTTTGTAAACGTAATGCAATAAAAGGATATATCATTTATTATATGTTTAATTTCAAAACCAAAAACTATTTCTCAGAGAAGCTACAAAACAAAGGTAAGAAAATACAAGAAGAAAAACTACCACATATTTCCTATTGGCCAAAATAAGCAAACTTCATCCCTATTTCGAACAACGAATCTTCCTTGTTCTTATTTCCTGGGGGACATCAACGTTATAACGGATACGCGCATAACGCACCTATCACAAGCCAAAACTTTAATAAAGGAAACGATTTAAGGTACATCCTCTCTATGGACTCCACGTCAGTCCCTTTCGACAATGCCTGTAAAATACGACGCGCATTAGTGATATTGCTAGAAGTATTAAATTTGATCCCAATTTATTATCAAACAGGAGAATTTACATATTTATAGTCGGTCTACTATGATATTTTACTTATTTAATTTTATGGTTTATTAGTGATACGACCCGGCTTCGCTCGGGTAAGGTATTGATTTTATTTATTTTTTATGGAAGACAGTGGCAAACGAGCAAGCGGATCACCTGATGTTAAGTGAATGCTACCCATAGACATGCGCAACAGGCAAATGTGTTGCAGGTGCATTGCCTACCTTTAATAGACAGAGGAGGGCATAGACAATAAGGATATTTCCTTTTCCCCGCTAACCCCCTCCACGTCCAAGCCTCTTCCGAAAGGGTGGGAAGGGGAAGAGGACTGAAATTAGGCCTCCGGCACCTCACTCACCAGACGAATCGAAGAGTACTTCTACTTCAAGCCTGTTTTCTGTGAGGTCGTAGTATTTCACCGGTCGAGCCGGCCCATTCGTTCAACAGATGTTGTTGTTGCGGGCTCTACCACTGTTAAATTTAATCGCTACCAACCTTCACAGCATCACCCGCTAGGTCAATCTAAAACTTTCATCAAAATCGGTTCAGCTGTTTCGAAGTCCTTAGGGAACACACGACTTTTTAAAAAAAAAATAATAGGAACCTTTGCCTGACAATTTTTTGCAAGTTTATAGATAAGAAGACACCTTTACCTAGTCTTGCCATAAAAAATGAAACAAAGAAAACAAAGAGAAAGCAAATAACATTAATTACTTTTACTTTGAGTTAATTTAATACATGAATATAAAACAATTTAAAATATAAAAAGCTTATTCGAAGTGGTCTCCATTGGCTGCAATACTGTATTTTAAACGTTGAGGCCAGTTATCAATAGAGCATGCACTCTTTTCATGGGAAAATTCTTTTAGGGACTTCAAATTATCATGGCGTTTGGAGGAAGCCGTACTCTCTAAAACTGACCATAATCCAGCGGATTAAGATAGGTACTAGACGATGGCCATTCTTCAGCTCTGAAGTCCGAAACTTTCGTTTCCAACTAAGACTGCGTAGACCGAGCTTTAAGACCCGGCGCCGAGTCTTGCTGGAAGGACCATTCTTGGTTATTGAACATGGTGTTGTTAAGGGGCTTCAATAATATCCTCAAGAATGGTATCTTGGTACACTTGTGCCGATGATTTGATACCTTTTTTATAAAAGTATGCCTCAGTCACTCCTTCATAGCTAATATCCACCAAACCATCACTGAAGTCGGATAGTGCCCAAGTTGCACTCTGTCGACTAATTGGTAAGCTTCCTCAGAGCTTTGAGCATAAATACGGTGATATTGTTTGTTAAAATGTTGCTCAGTTGTAAAAATTTTCTCATCCGTAAACAACATTTTTCTGTGACTTCCCTTACCGTACCGCTTCAGTAGTTGTTTCGATTTTACCACCATATTCTTTTTTAAATTATCAGTTAGGAAATGACCAGTACGTCTCTTATAGGGTGCAAGTCCTAAGTCATCTTTTAAAATTCGAAACATGGTTCTGGGTGCTATCTCCATCTCCCGAGATATAATCTTTTGCTTCCGGACAGGATTTCTTCGAATTCTTTCCGTTATTGCTTTGACCACCTTTTTCATACGAACACTACGTGGACGGCCAGATTTTTTGTCACAGACAGAGGAGGTCTCATTGTATCTATTAATAGCCTGGTAAATAATTAATAGTATGGAGAGTTTTAAAAATTGCATTTGGCTCCAAAACTTTTTTGTGTAATGCAATCACAGCGATTCGGTTCTCTTTTTCACCCCACTTCATTTTCATATCGCAAAATATTGTACAATTTATTCGCGCCAAAATGGGAAAACTCAATGAACAGTCATATAAAAGTGACAGATTCCAAATTAAAATATTTTGTTTATTTTCAATTGTAACAGTATTTATGACCTCCGGGCTCCCTCGTCTTCTAAGTCTGGCGATCAGTTTCCAGAGTTGGCAACAATATTCTTGAGTCTTCTCTCGGAGACACGCCGAAGGGACGCTCACAGTTTATTTCGCTTATTTTGGATAACTCAAATCATAACGCGGAAGTTTTCGATAGTCGTGAACACCGATAGTAGATGGAACGCGTGGAGCAGAAAGGTGATCGTTTTTTTTTAAGAACGATCAGCGGTACACATCAATTACGAGTCTCCAGAAGTTTACTCGTCTAGCAAGTTACAAGGGATTCGCCTTTAAAAATGGGTTCGGCGATTGTCCTAGAGACGACTATCAACTCGACGAGGACAGAACGTATCTTGAACACGATTGGCATTCAGTCTGTAGATTGGTGAGATCAAACCATTACTTATGTCTTCGATAATTTAAGACTTTAGTAGCTGGATAGAACAGAACTTTTTTTCGAAGGGATTATGTTGTGGATTTATAAGTAAACTATGTAGATGACATGTGTTTTTATTTGAATAAGGAATATCGCTAATGTCAACGAAAAAATATTGTGTGCGTGTTCTTGGTAAGTAAGAAAAAAGAGATTGAAATAAACGGTGAAGAAATACTTCAAGACAATTTTTAACAAAGAAAAAGAACACAACAGATAATGTTCAGATTTTTTGTTACTTTTACTAATTATGCAGATTTTAATTCTTGATTTAAGTTTACAGATCTATTATATAATCAGAATTCAGCACGGCAATGGTAAGGTGCTGTATGATGCACACCGCTTTATATTTACATGAGGATTTAAGTAAATCAACGCAACGATGGATGATAATTTGTGAGTATGAAATTATAGCAAAAGAGCGTTTACATGTGGGTTTTTGACAACCCAGCAGGAAACCAAATCGAGGTGAGTTTCAGACGCAATTACTTTTTCTGTTGACTTCTAAAAGTGATAATGTCATCTATATTTTGTTCTAAAACGTAAACGTAAAAGGTTGGTCCTCAATCGGGTTTCATGATGAAATATTTTTGCAAGATTCTAAGCCATTTTAATAATAAGACCGCGGCGTTATTTAGAATTCCTAACGTTTAAGCCATTACGGTAATTTAAAAATGACTACCATTTGATTTTTTTATTAGAATCTAGTTAGACAGTACAAATTCGCAAAATTCGAAACTATCTACCTAGTGCGGAAAAGGAACTCGTGAACTATCGAGTACAGTACAGAATTATGCATCGATCACGAATTAAGTAATAATACCGTACCTGAGTGTTATTCTTTGATGTTACTTTCGAACAGAAAATTTAAACAGCGCTTGTTGTAATAGTTGCGTGCTTTTATGGTTTTAATCCGGCAGTTGTTAACGTTTAAATAATCACGTAAAAAGAGAGATAGGTGACAAAGTAGAGGTCTATTTACAACGCTTTAATTTTTACATCTTTTATTACAAAGACACGTTGCAGATATGATTTTTTAGTTAATGTAAAATGTATGTAAGTGCGTGATAAGTTATATCAAATTAAAGAGCCACAAATGTTTGAACATTTGTTCGATAGAAATGCTATGAAATAGACTACTATTATGAAGATTGTACGGCGGGTGAAACCACGGGGCACTGTAAGTAGATAATAAATAAATAAAAATTATAGATATAATTATAATTTTTATCCCATAAGAAATAAATAGGCATTTGAAAGTAGTTAATAGCAACTAGTATATTTTAATATTCACAGATTTTAAGAAGAATAATTTTAAGAAAATCAACCGAATCGAATACTTTGAATGTGATAATGTTTTAATAGAGTTCAGCTTATGTTGGACATTTGTCGGTTAAATTAAATTGTGCGGCGGGTGAAATCGCGGGGCTCAGCACGTTACCGTATATAAATACCGTATTGGGATGAAATAAGGGGACGTAATTAGGGCATGAATTTGGGGAAGAATTTAGGGGACGCAATTAGGGGATGAAATTAGGGGATGAATTTAAGGGATGAATTTAGGGGATGAATTAAGGGGATGGAATTAGGGGATGAAATTAGGGGATGATTTAGGGGATGATTTTAGGGGATGAAATTAGGGGATGAAATTAGGGGATGAAATTAGGGGATGAAATTAGGGGATGCAATTAAGGGATGAAATTAGGGGATGAATGTAGGGGATGATATTAAGGGATGAAAATAGGGGATGGTTTTAGGGGATGATTTTAGGGGATGAAATTAAGGGATGAAATTAGGGGATGAAATTAGGGGATGTAATTAGGGGATGAAATTAGGGGATGAATTTAGGGGATGAAATTAGGGGATGATATAAAGGGATGAAATTAGGGGATGATTTTAGGGGATGAATTTAGGGGATGATATTAAGGGACGAAATTAGGGTATGAAATTGGGGGATGAATTTAGGGGAGGAAATTAGGGGATCATATTAAGGGACGAAACTAGGGGATGAAGTTAGGGGATGAAATTAGGGGATGTAATCAGGCTATATATATATGTCACCGACCGATTCTAAGGGCAGGCACTTTATAATCGGGCTAGTCAAATTCTAAACGGTCGGCATATTGTCAGTTTAACGAGTTATTGAGAATGTGCCGTTTCTTTTTTAGGCACTTTACAAAGAGGCGACGTAAGGCAGACGCATATTTAGCCAATAGACATGAATGTCGTTGTCTACAAAATGAACTTTGAGCGCTGATTGGTCGAAACTTGAGGCCCGCTTTTTATTGATTACCAGTCATCACAGTCATCCTTTAGTCAGTCACTAAACGTAAACAAATAAATGTGATTTTATTTTCTATTATTTTCGTAGCATTAGTAACTATGTATTTAATTACACAACTTATTTATTTTCCAACAGGTTACGGACAATGAAAAATAACCAAATGAATTTTAAACCTTTATCAACTAGATAAAGACGTCACAAACAATATTACACAGGTTTCTTAAACATTAAAAATTATTGAAACAAAAAACATATCACTAATTACTAATAATTATTTATTACTGTCTTCAATGTCCACCACTCTTGTCAAAATAAGTAACAGGTAAATTTTAGTTCAGTATGTAAATGTATGTTTTTTTTATTTATTTTATGTAAATGTAATTTATTAGTTTACTAATGGTACGAAAATAATTGAAAATAACTTTACAAGAACATTTTGTTTGTTTACGTTTAGCAAAAGCTTGTCAGCAAAAGAATAGAAGTGGCGCAGGATACGAGTTTCGACCAATCAGCGCGGACGTTTCGTTTTGTCGAACGACATTTTTATCATATTCACAATATATATACTAAAACTAAATCGACAATTATAAGAGATAATTTCTAATTTTGTTTTGAACTTTATTTTTATAAGATTCTAGATTATGACTAAAAAAGTTATTAGAATTAAATACTGATTTATACAAAGGAACCACGAATAAATTTCTAGTGCGAGAATTGTGCTTGTTTATTTTGAACTTAATCTGTCCCAAGATGTATGGTTGGTTATGGTTATTTAAAATGTGGAATGTTTATGGCCAACAAACTGTTTATCGATGTGGCGGAGTGCACTGAATTTTAATACGTGGTGTTTATTGTTAAATAAATAAAATAAAATTGTGTTTATTTAGTTTGAATAAAGTAAGAAATATAACAAATACTGCAATTGCTCGGAAAACGTTATGTTGTCGCTCACATTTCCGGTTTGTCGGAAGTGAGTACGGCAATGAAACATGAAGTTGCGTAGCTGACTATAGACAGCAAGAGTGTATATAGAGCACTTGTCAAAACGGACTCAGTTTCGCTCCTGTCAACGGTCGTGACAACACATATTGAGGCCCGAGCCTTGAGTGATTTTTTTAAGTAGTCGTATATAGTGTATACATTATATTGTGCAATGGAATTATTGGCCTTCAACCTGTGAGAAGAGATATCATAAGAAGTGGTATTCGAAGCTATCAAGACGGACGAAACACGGCGATGACGACTCGTGAAAAAAGGAAATTTAATGGGGGTGAGTTTTTCAAATTCAAATAGTAAACGTAATGTTGCTTTTAAACACAGACACATCACATGTTACGTTAGTACTAAGACCGCGGCGTAATTTATAATTTCCAATATTTAATGATGTTAAACTACCGAGATTGACAACTACCTTAGTTTTGAAAACATAGAGAGTGCAGTTTGTGATCATGTTTTAAAAGGTCTCCGCCATTATATAAGATTTGATAAACCACAAGTCCTCGCAAAAGAACATCGCTTCCTACCTAGGATGATAAGCGAGGCTATTGAAATTTAAGAATAACATCCTAATTTCAATAGGGAAGATGGCTGGGTACTAACACTGGGTGATTAATAAAATTATATCTCAAAGCAAGCATGCATACAACTTAAATACCTTAAAGACCTTAAGATACAGTAAGATCATTGTGCATAGATCGGAGCAGAAATAATTAATTGAAAATAAGTGGGTACTTGGCCAGCCACTTTTGACATTGGGACATCTGACACCTCAGTCCCCCGTGACCATAAGCGCTGTAAAGTACTCGAAACGTCGGGAATCAAAAAACGATAAATAAACTCGATAAAATCCGTTAAATTAGTTTTATTCCAAAGTTTAGTTTTCGCGTAAGTATAAGAAATCATTAAGATTCAATCCATTTTGTTTTATATATTTTAAGAAAATTATTAAAGTTATTTTTATATTTTACTAGCTGTGCGCCGCGGTTTCACCCGCCCTGCAATTTTACTTTTACTAATCATCATCTCTCTGCCCTTTTCCGCGTATGTGGGGTCGACACAGTACACACAGTCGACCGTAGTACAGTTTAACAATCACATGATTAAACTGTGACCGTAGTCCATACTATATAGGTTCTGGCTAGAGTTTTTACGGCCGGCCGCCTGCCTAACGCCAACCCTCCTCGGGAATAAAAAGCCACTAACCGAACCTAATAAAACATTTTACATAACAATAAATACGTAATTTCTAAAATCGTCTATATACGTGTAAATACTGCGTCGTCATATTTTATGTATATATTATTTTCATATTAAATAAATGGATTTATTGCTGACAACATGTGCATACCATCGCATCCAATCATCACTTTACTGCTGTTTATCATTTTTGTGTGTTGTCTATCGTGATAAAATCTTGACGTTTTTGTCTATCTCATTTACGCATACAGTTTTTTTCCATTTTACTCCGATCCTAAGTGATAGATAAAAAGCCTAGCAAATGTCGTAATAGCTCAGCTTGTTAATTCAAAATGAATTTTTCAAATCGGATGAGTACTCTCTTACGCTTTATAATAAAAAAAAAGTATCATTAGTATAGATACGTAATACAAGCTTATTAAAACAACAAAAGTGACGTAACGAATTCATTATTAAAAAAAAAATTCGAACAATATTTGTTCGATAATAATGCTCTTAATAGCAATATTCGATGGCCTCGTACGTTGTACAAGTAACATTCCCAACCATTAATCACAGCCGATAGGGTCATTGTTATTAGCTGACAGGAGACACGTGGCTTAGTAAATCTTAACACCAGTTAAGGCAATGAACCTTACATTCTCATATAGTGTACGCCTAAATTTATAGCTACTTATTCTACATGAGTAGAGATATTTCTAGAAATAGTGTTGAAAATATACTTTTTAATATCAAAGATTTTTTTCATTGTATCAATAGCTCTGAACCGATTTTAATAATTTTCATCTCTTAACATTTAGTAGTTTATATTGTCTAACTGCTTGAATACGTAGTTTTTCGCCTCGAGTCTAAGATGTGTTTTTTTAAATCCCAAATGTTTGGTTTTAGATCTGATTGGTGCTTGTCTACACTAAAAAATGGAACTGCTGTTGAGTTTTAGTTACTTTCGATTTTCAAAAAAAAAGAACTTAAATTTTTGTAAAGTATAATATTTTCCAGGGCGAATTACTTGCGCTGGTCTCTTTGTTAAGTTTGTGTTATGTAGTAGCAAATAGCGTCCTTTGTTGTGCCGCAAACTTATTCGGAATCAAATCAAAGTTTTATCTGAACAATAATAGAACGGATATCGCGATGACTTCTGAATGAAATGTCATATAACCAATTTACTTTCAATGCGGCTTTGTTATAAAGAATATGGAGATTTTTTTATTATTTTTAATTTTTAAAGTAAAGATGAATAAATGTTCATAAGTTCAATTCAGTTCTAATTGCTATTAATAAAAAAGATAAATTTTTCAAAACACTTTGTTAGCTCTAATTCCGAATGGCCTCGTAATTTTTCAGTGCTTATGTTTAAAATTTTAACTGATATAACCTCTTTCTTTGGAATTTGACTATCTTTTAATAGTCATCGCATTACCTCGATCTCTCCTAAACACAACGGCATTTTGACTGCTTGTATTAAAATCATTGTATATTGCATTCCATTTGATTGATCTATTTAGGGACCTAGAATTTTTTACTTTTAGCTCAAGATCACTCGGATCGCGAGCCCTGTATCAGATGAAGCTGTAAGAACCGTCAATAAGGTTACCAGCATCGACATCTCCGAAAATTAGTAGTTGATCTATTTATTTACAATGTAAATAAATGTAATTTTATTCTATTGTATTATTTAGTTCTCAGTGAATACAACTAGAAACTAGTTGTCACCCTTCTATACGCATTGGCTATTCAATCATGAAGCGAGTAGTTTGTTATCGTCGAGGCTTTCATCTGACGCAGTGACTGTAACAAATAATGGTAAAGAGGGGTTCCCAGATGACGTCGGTATACACTTTTGTGTAAAGTGAAATATTAACAAATGCATTTTGTTCAACATTTTATTATTTATATTGATTGTTTAATATTCTCTATATTAAGAACGCTTTCAAAGTTTAATGGCCTTTTGCTTTGTGATATTATTGTGTTTACAAACTTAAAGAAATTAATTACTTGAGTAAATAATGACAGACCTTTTACGAATTCTATTTGCATAACAATACTAATAAATCGTGAGAATTATTAATAACTACGTTTAATAATATAAAAATACTACAGACAGTACCTTTTCCTTTAATAATATAAAAATTACTATTCGTTTAATAATATAAAAATAGTACAGAAAGTACCTTCACTTACAATAACCGATGCGATGGTAATTTTTGGTGTTATGACAATTACTATTTTGTGATACATGTTACCTATAATTATATTAAGGTATACGCGGAATCATCTTACAAAATTTTCGAGAGTGGAAAATAGGGTAAGAATGTTTGTGTGATATCCTGATAATTTCAAGTGCAAGAACATTAATGTATTTTGTAATTTATAAATAACCATTGTGTGTATTGATCGTGTATGATATTGACATTACGCCATAATCGGTCTTCGGAGGTGCGGCAGAGTGGGGTTGTTTACGATCCGATATAAATAGAGGAACCTATAAGTAGAAAATATTCGTTTCGCAAATTCTTAATAAATAATTAAAATATTGTGCAATATATCAAAAATAAAAAGAATGCATTAATTCAATGAATTTGTTAATAATTTTCTAGTAAAAGCTGCATAAATTAATTCTTTTATAACGTTGGTTTTTGCGTTTTCTTTCAGTATATCGTATAAACATCAGATGCGGGATTCGAAACACGGTGTCTATGACGTAGCGAAAATAGCAACATTCTACTTGTATTGCGAATCAGAGCAAAGAGACGCCTTACATCAAAAGATCGTTTACATGTGGATATTTGACAAACCAGCAGGAAATTAAAATAGGGTGAGTTTTACATATACAATAACAATTTTTTGTTGACGTGACTTATTGTCTGAGTGTGATATTGTCACTATTTTTTATATTTTTTATTTAAGGCGCTCCTTCTGTGCTACCAATTCTATTCCTAACTCCAGTACATAGGGTGCGCCATGATCATTACCGGCTCATCCTCCTAAGGTATGCCATGATAATGATCACCAGCAATGGCCGGCGCATCCTATGTGCTACCATCCATGTTCCTTATTCCAGTACCTAAGGTATGCCAAGATCATAACTGGCCCACTCTCTATCCCTTACTCTAGTAACAACACATCGTGATCATTGCTGGCGCTCCTTATATACTACCATTCCTATTCCTAACTCCAGTACATAGGGTGCGCCATGATCATTACCGGCTCACCCTCCTAGGGTAAGCTGTGGTAATGATCACCAGCAATGGCTGGCACACCCTCTGTGCTACCACCCCTTCCTTACTGCAGTACATAGGATACGCTATGATCATTACTGGTTCACACTTTTAGGGAACGCTGCGATAATGATCACCAGCAAAGGCCGGCGAACCCTCTGTGCTACCATCTCTTTTCCTTACTCCAGTACCTAGGGTACGCCAAGAACATTACTGGCCCACTCTCAATACCTTACACCAGTATCAATACGCCGTGATCATTGCCAGCGCTCCTTCTGTGCTACCCTCCCTATTGATTACTTCAGTACCTAGAGAACATTGTCATTAATGGCCCACCCTCTATCCCTTACTCCAGTATCAACACGTAGTGATCATTGTCGGCGCTCCTTTTGTGCTACCATTCCTATTCCTTACTCCAGTATATAGGGTGCGCCATGATCATTACCGGTTCACCCTCCTAGGGTATGCCCTGATAATGATCACCAGCCATCACATCACATTAATACGAATAAATGCTGTCACCTTCATTAATACGTAATATTGGGCACCTTTAGTGTCTAATTGATTTGTTGTGGGTATAATTATTATCGCCTTTCTTTGGTAAATAACCGACCAAGCTAAGTTTACTTACAGTAGAAAGTTTTAATTTTTGTTGAAAAATAAACATACAAAAGTAAGTTTATTTCTAGGATAAAGTTCGTAAAATTTCCATGCTTAATTTCCAGAATTTATTTATTTATAATTTAATTGGTAAATAAAACTTAAAACATATATGATTGAAGTTGCAGGTACACTTCGAATTAATTCTATAGTTTTGTGATAAAATTTATCGTGAATGTATTTTGATTTCAAAACTATATTGTTTATTGTTTAATAAACTAATATACTCTATAAACATACAACATATTATGTTACATACAATGACGAGAAGACTATATGAAGCTGTTACGTATTCGATTATTCTAGTTCGTCGCGTCCTTTATAGCAATTCTCTCGAGTCTATTACACATAGTTATCACTGCGAGTCGGCCTTGTTTAGCGACAGGACAAATGTTAGGGTGACAGGTTTCGGTTGTTTATATTAATCACTCCATTTCATTATATGGACAATAATTACTTATCTTGTTATAGCATCAACCTTTTTGTATTTATTTTACTACATTTATTGAATAGATACGAAATGAATAAAATTTCACCTTGTTAAAATGAAGATATGAGATTCAAAATCAGGAATCTGGCTTTAAAGTTGAAAGCAAGGCAGTTCAGCGTTACATAGAGCTTTTTTATAGAAGAAGGTGGCAAACGAGCAGGCGGTAACTAGAGCCAAGTTTGACTATACGACATCAATGAACAAAATGAAAAAAAAAGTGTGTGAATTTTCATCTCCATTCCCTTGTTGTAATGACACGATATTACGTTTACCCAAAAATCTTTATAGTGAGTACGGCCATTCCACACCCGACTTAATCAAGCGACGCACCATCTCTGGCCGTTAGTACTTCTATACGAGCTTGCTTATAGCGTATATTGTGTATGTTCAAACTAGATAAGATTGTATTTGTAGGACAATTTGTATCTCATTAAGGAGCTACGTAATTGTATTGCGACGCCACGAAATTAATTGTGTTCGTATCAAACTATGCTCTGATATTCCTGTGCACAATGAATTCTATTTGAGTAGCGAATCGGGTGTTCAATTATTGTTTAATTATTGTGCTTCCCGTTTATATTGCTTCCTATTGTTACTTGTAAATTCAATGTTACCAATGTTAACTATTGTAGGGGGTTTTTATTTTTAGCAAAAGTGCGATAATAAGTAACAATAATTTTCATTCTTCTTAATGAGTATATACTATACACATACGATGCTGCAAACCTGCCGCCATTAATCGAACAGAATCTTAAGGAAATTAATAATTAAAAAAAATTGGAAAAGACATTGTCCATTATAAATATTTGTTTAATTAAGTATAACTGTAATTTCAATGTTTCAATTCACTCTGCATATTTATTTCGATTATCCTACCATGTTGTTGGTGTCCACGTCCATATATATTATGATCACAACATGCATCGTGACAGTAATTCCATATATAGATTATATTATCATTTTAAATTATTGTTCTATGAAATGTTTAGTTTCGCTTCAAAATATTTTCTTTGGGAAAAAGATATTCAATGTTTCTCAGATTGATTATCTTGACAATATGGTTTCTTACTTTTTATTTTTTTATTTCGAAAATATTGAACAAAAATAACCTTTATATACGACCTAAGTAACTGCGTCTGTTGTCAAATGAGATTGTGAAATAAAATGCTTTCTTTTCATAATACATAGCGGAGATTGATGTGTAAAAAAGCCTGTGAAATTGGAAAAAGGGAACGCTAAGTGTTGGGGTTGAGTGTGTGTGAGTGATCGAACAACGAGAATGGAAGTCCCGCGCCCGCAATTTCGTCACGCGTTTTACTGAACAAATGTTCCCTTAAGACTCGGCTTAACTTATGCGGCACACGTTTTATTGAAGGTTAAATTCGCTCCCAACTCTCTTATATCGAATTTTATATACACTCTACAGGTGTAAATCGTTAATGGTTTGTGTGTATTGTAAACATTGGCTGTATGTGCACTCGAGCGATGTTATATCTCTTCAGATAAACACGTGACTATATCGACCTACTTTTGCTAACAGCAAATACCCATAGAATTTCTCCGAATGTAGTGTTATCATATAGTATATTTTAATGTATTATCATAATACATTTAAATTCCCAGAAGGGTAGGCAAAGATGACGAAATTTACATTTGGCACGGTCCACTTCTAATGTAACAACATATGTGTGGTCTTCAACACATTTAAGCATACATACATGTTCATCGATTACGGTTACTCTTAATATCGTTTTTCTTAAATTTCGACCAGGACGTCTCCTAACAAGATTTACTTTTGCAACATCAATTTGTTTTGTTTCCTCATTAATCCTTTCAACATTCTCAATATTCTTCCCTCTTCTATCCATTGAAGGCAGGCAGGGCATCTGCAACTCATTAGGTTGTTGCAGTTGCCTATGGGCATCGGTCACCTAATATGGTGAACTGCTTGCTCGTTTTCCACCTTGTTCATATGTTTCATTTTAGTTAGCTAGCTCTTTAAAATTTAAATGAAAAATCCTTTCAATTCCTTAAATTGACTGTCTGCAAATTTTAGCCTTTACAGATCTGGCCTGTGAGTTATGTGAATGTTTCGCAAGTTGAAATGCAAATCTTTATAACAAAGAAATTATTTTATAGTCTCATTATTATAATGTAAGTTATAAAACCGCTTCAATACTTTCGATATATATGTATTTATCATATTTTACATTCGCTTTAAGTGATATTTAAGTAAAAAAGATGTATATGATATACAAATTATTGCTATAGTTAGACCGTCGTTTTACGATTGAATGAGGTTGGTAGAAAAGTTGAATAGTGTTCCGTTGTCGCCACGCTGAAAGATTCTCGAATAAGCGGCAATTACTTCCATTGACGGCGCACTAAAGGGACATCAAGCGAATGGCAGCTTTAGTTGCAGTTTCATTATCCTCACCCCTGGACCATTGGCATTATTGAATCGAACGATAAGGTGCCTCGGTAATTTCCTGCCATTTACGATCATTACTCTTCCCCATCATCGAATGCTGTGGTTAGGGTAAACGCATATTGACAAAAAATTGTCTGTGGTCAGGCGTTGCGTAGACTTTCAGAGACCGTTTCCGGAGGGTCGCCGTTCGTGCAAAACCGAAATTTAGGTAACTGGGGTCCGATAAGGGAATGATGTGGAAATAAAATCTTTTTATCTGAAAATTGCCTTCAATATAAGTTTAAGATGTTTTCCAAAAGAAAATATGTAATTTTATAGCACTAAGTATGAATTAAACTGACGTATGACTATAAGCTTTAAAAACGAATACATTCCTTAAGACCAGACGTGACCACATTGACGCAGCCTTGAATTTTGACTTAAACTTAAATTGGTTAACAAACAAAAGAGGGGTGAAGTATCTAAACGTCAGAGACAAGATCGATTAATGGTCTCTAATTACGCAATTTCTGGCAATCACTAATTGTGGTGCGGACCAGTATATTCTGCGTGACAGGACGTTATTTCCCCGGAGGGCGGTAAAGATAGCGTTTCGTTCATGGACTTGAAAAAATATAACTACTGGATACGTCATTCGATGCCATGGATTAAAATTTGAAAGCCAATTTTAAGTTATATATTGGATATAAATTATTCATAAAATACACCTTCGGATGAATTGAAAATAACTAAATATGGTTTATGGTGGATTTAACAAGAAATTCATTTGACAAAAATATTGCAAAGAAAAGGTAACACAGAAAGCATAAGAGAAAATGATATTGAAAACAATCATCATTTTCTGCGTGCTAAATAAAATACTGCCTCTTCCATTACTTCTCAGTTCAGTGTAAGTATATATGTATCAGTAGCGTCGCGCCGATGGTATTTCTGGCTAAAATTATTCACTGAGTCGCCGAGCATTGTTCTCTGATACTTTATTTGTTCATTGTCTACTGGGATGCCGCCAAAGTTAGTACTTTTTGGTCGGACTATATGTCACTCGCAGCTTCATTTGCCTTTTGTTCGTGATTTGTGATTATTATGTATCATTAATAATTTTAGTAACAAAGTAATGTTTGGTTTTGTAGATAAAAAGTGTCAAAGTGAAACTTTGCGCTTTTCTTATTGTTTAATACAATGTATTTATATGATGGTTAGTTGATTCATTAGTGTGAGAAATTGTAAAATAAATGGTTGGCGTCAGTGGACTAAGATAAATTGTTCCTTTTGATATGAACTTGAATATTTCAATATTTTTACTATTTTTCCATTGTACTTATCATTTTTTTAATGAATAAGAAATTAAAATACTCTTATCATTATTATATTACGCCATTTAATTCTTTACATTTCACGTGCATTTTTAAATATCTAAGCGCGACATATTTTTCTCAACGATTTTCGAAGTCTCATACTTGTACTGATGGTACTTGTCAAATATTTAGACTCAAAATATACATTAATGGCCCGACCGTTGTCCGAGCGGTCTCATACTCGAGCACACAAAGGGAATGAAGAATCCAAAGATGAGAAAGAAAAAAGGAAAATATTAAATGCATAATGCAAAAAAAAATATCCACAACGAAGACCAAATATTATTAACTACCAATACAAATTGTGCTATTACTTTGTTTATCTGAACTACGACATTAAAGTTATAGATTGTATCACGCAAAATTTAATATTAATGCACGGTGATAATCATAAACCTAACTATAAAGTTTGAATATTGCATATATTCGACGACTTCGAATGATATCGATATAATATTTATTTATTTCGACAACACTGGTTTATTGCCCGTCTAGAGTTATGTCGATAACCCGTAGTGATTGTATATCGATGATGTTGCTAAAATGACTGCGTTTCTATTGTTGAGGCGTAGGCAAGAGACCAAACGCGAGCGTGGCGTGACGACTTTTATTGGCTTTGTATGAACCTTGTTTGCTCACCGGCTGTGCAAACATTGGAGATTTTCATTTCATTATATTAATAGATATTTTTTATTTTTAATTGAAAAATAATATTTGTGCAAACTTGTCTTCATACTGGTAGTATACAAGTTAGTAAATATGATGATAATTAATTTAAAAAAAGAAAACGTATGAGTGCGTACTACATGGGTGAATTATTAACATCAAATGTATACTGGGTTAAAATCTCGGCTCGCCCGGATCACTCCTGGAGATCGCCACCAAAAGAGTTGCTGGGGTTCTTCGGGGAGCTGGGCTGCCTGGAATGATCCCAGTCCCCGCCCACACGTTCATAATTAAATAATTTTTACTTACAGAAGCCCTTTAGAACCAGGTGTAGCTGCCTGGATACATTGATCAAGATGAAAATTAGCAAAGCATCAACTTTGTATCTTTCCAGCTCTGAGTATCGCGCGCTTGAATGAGGAGACCCACCAAAAAACATTGTCTCTTTGGCTTCTAAGCGGGATATTTTCATTAAAAATATCAAATTAGACATTTAAAAGTAAAAATGAATATTTACAATTGCAGCGAAAAATAAAATTAGTGGCCAGCTTCGATTTTTCCTTGATGTATTAGTTTTCAAGGCCAACTAACAATCCAAATTAAAATAATTATTGATGGATTTTGTTACACTGCCAAAAGGATTTTATCACATCCCTTATAAAGAAAAATAGAAAGCATGACTTTATTGTACTTGGCAGTAGTACAAAAGAGGGTTTGTTAACTGGTGATGCAATGTTTATTGCAGTATTTGTAGCCATGTTGCGGAATTGAAATAAATCTTCTTTCCTTTTATAATTCACTGCGTGAACTCCCGAATCCTGTGGGATTGCAATAAATAGCTAAAATCTTGAACTTCCGCCACTGACAAGCTCGAGACTTAGCTCTCGCTTAGTCTCTAACTTTGCTCGAACTTTTCTTTGTTTCTCGCCTTTAAGCAAGCGTTCGAGCGGATTTGCAGTTTATATCATTTAAGCTATAAAGTTGACTTCATAAAAATTAAAAGGATTTCATTCATGCATTACTTCGTCTCAATGATGTGACTTAATTCTTTTAAATCTATAATTAGTGATTGTGGCGAGTCGGACTTACCAGTATGACAGACCATTTCTGACTACATGTACCCACTGTTTAGTATGCTTAACTTCGACCTTTTTTGGAGGGTTTTACTTTATTCATATGAGAATCGAGTATGTCGACGGACAGGCATATAGAAGTACACCATAAATTTGCAGAAACGATATCTAAAAGATCACTAGGTATTCTAGAGTCAAAGTTCATTCGTAGAGAACTGAAAATTAGGACTAAGACCTTCTTCCTAATTCTTAAACATTTATATTGTATGTTTTTTTTACTTAGGTAGATAAATCTACTCTGTCGAAGCTGGGGCGAGTTGCTAGTATTTAATGTTAATGTTTTAACCGCTCGTTTAAAACATTGTTAAAACTTTCAGCTACCGGAAGGTTTGCGTAATCTCTAAGAGTTACGGACAGAATAGCTTCTCAATGCCTGTCGACCGGACTTTATTTTTTAATAACTTATAACTACATTTTCGCTTGTTGAGGCAATTTTAACGTTTTAGTTTATAAAGTAATTAAAAACTTTTCTAATGCAAAATTTAAAGAAAAAAAAAGAACATTGTTACACTTAATTTTACCTCAGTTCTAAATAAAGAATAAATAGTTACATAAATCTGGCAGTCCAAGCCTTAGCGGGCTTAACTCTTAAGTGGTGGTTCTAGGATCGATTAACAATGGAGAAAGCTTAAGAATAACCCTAATATTTTAGTTCGGATCTTGTTGAAAAAAAAGTCGTTGAGTCATAAATATTAGTAAAGTAGAATCCGTTTAGAGGTTGATGATATACTTCTTATCTCTATTTAAGGAAGATGGATACACGGTTTATAGTTCACGGAGTGGATTGTGCTCCATTTTGTCACGCTCACAGTTATAAATGTAAAACAATTACTATTGCCGCTCAGATGCTGAGTTTCACCCGTTAACTCAAAATATATTTGCATTCTATGCTAAATCGCGTAACTTTAACTGATAACAATAGCACTTAAATAATATAACGCACTTCTCGCTCTTTTTTATGGAAATTCAAATGAAAAACTATAGTTGTTATGAATGTGAATAGCAAAGGACAGACATAATACACGTGAATGATTAAGAAATTATTTTTGAAGTAAGTACTTCTTTAGCCGCGTTCGACGATATTTGCTTAGGGAAAATATCATTGGTTCGCGTAAACAACAATTTGTAACAGTTTCGACGTACTGTTTTTGACCCACCTTTTTTTGTTTTCACTTCTATCGGCAGTCCTTATGTCTGAATGATTTTTTTTATATTATGATGAAGCTTATTATAGTATATTTAAAACAGAAATATAAATCTAATACGAAATACATTAGAAAATACTGTGGTCAAAACTATCAATACAATATTTTCCACTCGCTTCCCCGTAATGTTTAATTCTAATAGGAAACAGCTGCTTCTACTATTTAGATACGCGACAAAAGCATCCAAAGCAAGTGACACGTTCAGCGTAACATATCGTTTTAAATACCAACTGACAGGTGACACATTTCGACATTTTTCAACTTGTCAGTCCTGAAATATACGTTGGCTTCTTATATTTATTTTCGACTAACGGTATTTAAAAGAATCATTCGAATTTCACTCTTCGAAACGTTGTACTTTCAGCCCTATTCAAATCAACAAAATGGTTGACTTTCACTTACACATATCCCTGACACTTTTAGTTATTTAAAACAAAATGGTAACGAGAACAGACAAAAAGACAACACGAACTGTCTTATTCTCGAGTACCCCTAATACAGATTCAATGGGTTAACTAACCAATTAGTGAGCAGTATATATAGCATCCCTCAAATTCTTTAAATTTGTAATGTTTGGTAAAGGAGAATAATTGATATGCATGACATATGTATGTGAAATTAAATCACACAAAATTTATAGAGATCCTTTTGAAAGTCACTTGGGAAGCATAAATACGTTGTCGGTTTATAAATACGTATGTTATTAGTAGCAAGCTACAAATGGACATATGTTAAGCAAATGCGTGTAATAAAATACGTCGTTTATTTGATTCACAGGCATATATTACAGAATATTCCCGTAAGTAATCGTAATGTAATGAATTAATGGATCGAGAATATTACATTCTCACCGAGAATACGCTTCGTATTCTGTAGGTGAATTCGTCCTGAGTCTGCGAAATAATTGAGCCATTCATAAGGCTTGTGATGGCAAGCTCGAGCCCCGTCCCAGCACAATGACTAATAAGAAGTTAATCCGCAAATAAAAGTGGAATTGAAACAGAAGTGGAACGCCTTCACGCCGTGTGGGTAGGCTAATGTCGATTTGTCTTTGTCGGCGTCACTGAACTCGTCAGAAATAGATTAAGCGCTCTCACTCCATCTAATGGTGCCTCATTTGTTTGGCTTTAAGAGAAAAATTGCTCTTAAACTCAGCAAGATAGAATCTTGTCGATGAGTTTCGTTTGTTTGACTCAATTCAGACTCCCGCTGCCGACATTCTGCTCGTCCCCGCGCCGGCTTTCCGTTTTGCCTAACATTTCAAATTCACTTAACACTTTCGAGAGTCGCTTCTGTAAATTGTTTTAGCTTGTTGTTTCAGTTTGTTGCTCACCTGAAAAAAGTTATTTGTTCTTTTTTCTCTTTACGTTTTATTTACTTCAGTAACAATAAAGTGTTGACCAGTTTAAAGCTTTTAATAAACATCATAAATTTTTGTTTTGCGCTTTGTTTCTTACGCTCTACCTCACGTTCGTTGGTTACTAGTACACATAATATACTTAAACCGTTCATAATTATTCGTGAAATTTAAATGTTTCTTTATTTGATCTATTAACGCTCTTCTCTTAGGTAATTGTCGTTACGGTTACTTTGTACCATACATTTTTTCCTTTACTTGTCCTAACGCTTTTATTAGTTTGGTGTATGTATATTTATATGTGACGGAATCATTTAACGTAATTTTGAACGTCAGAATATTTGAAATATTGCACACTTATCAAGGATCGATAATAGTGCATTGATTTTAAATACATTTTTCCCAATATCCTTACCAGTACCTTCAGGATTTGCGATTTTAGTTTTTTTTTTTAGTTTTTAGCTATCAAATATTCTTCACCACTCATACCTAAAGATATAGATTCAAGTTCAATGAAAAACGGCTTTCTCTATTTTAGTCAACGTGTCGGTGATTAAATTGTATAACTATTATTACGCTGTCTGCAAAACTCTACTCAGGATTTTTATAATAGTGGTAGAACCCGCAACAACAACAATGTTGCACATATGGGCCAAAGTTCTGCGTTTTACCATCCTTTTCTAATAAGGATAGGATGAGAATGGAAAGAGAATTTGACGGGCGAGGGTAAACAAAAATCTTTTTTTCCTGTTCATTTCCTCTGTCCATTAAAGGTAACGCATCTGCAACTCATAGCTTGTTGCAGATGCCTATGGATAGCTTTTACTTAATATCAGGTGACCCGCTTATTCGTTTGCCACCTCCTTCCATAAAAAAGGAATTACAAATAATGTTAAAACAGTATTTTTAATATGTTGTTACTAGAATTGAGAAAGGTATGCTTCGGTGGTACGGGCATGTTGAAAGGATGAATGAAGAGAGAATAACGAAACAAATTTATGTAGCGAGTAAAATTATGTAGTGAGTGGCAGTGTTGGTAGGGGACGCCCTAGGAGAACTTATATCGATCAGATTAGTGACTTACTA
>JWHW01029494.1:136544-156267 GCA_000931545.1 Papilio glaucus | reverse complement strand
ATTTTCGTAGCATTAGTAACTTATTAATTAATAACACAAGTTTTTTTTTTTATTTTCTAACAGTATGGACAGTAAAAATAACCAAAATAATTTACACCTTTATCAACTGGATATAGACGTCACAAACAATATTTGACAGGGTTCTTAAACATTAAAAATTATTTAAACAACAAACATATCGTTGAATTCACTAATAATTATTTTTCATTGTCTTTATTTCTCACTCTTGACAAAATAAATAACAGGTTAAATTTTAATTCAGTATGTAAATGTAATTTATAATTTTAGTTACTATTGGTATGAAAATCATTGAGAATAACATCACAAAAACATTTTGTTTGTTTACGTTTAGTTACAGCTTGCCAGCAAAAGAAAAGAAGTGGCGCAGGATACTAATTTCGACCAATAAGCGCGGACGTTTCGTTTTGTCGAACGACTTTTTTTTATCGTATTGGCAATATCGGTACCGTACTTCGCCCCATTACAAAGTAACTGGAAATCAAACATCATATTGTCAATGATTCGCTCATCTGAGAATGTGCCGACCGTCTAGAATTTGCCTAGCCCAGTTATAAAGTGTCTGATCTGACAATCAGTCGGTGACATGTACAAACTCATTTAAATTAAGTTAATTACTTCTATCAACTTCATATCAAAAATATTTATTCCACATACTCTACATGTATTGTTTAATTCAAAATTATATTTTCTTGTCAATGAAACTACACTTTATTAATATTATTGTTTGAATACGTGGAAAATGAAAAACACAATTAGGTATGAAGCGCATTTAATAAGGGTAACTGTGACAATTAAATTTGTATTAAATAATGCATACTCGGTAGTCGTAGTGGGTAATCTAAGATAGACTGGATATCTCATCTCCCTCTAGTGATATTGCCACATAGTACACGACTGGGCTGGTTCTACCAGAAAAGTACTTACTACTAGTAAGGTGACCATTTAAGGCCTTGTACGAATTGTGCAGGTACCAGGAACATAACGATAAACTGCGGTGGCGGGCGGGAACGGCGCGTGTCAATGGCGAGCAACTGCAAACTAGCAGCAAACACGGTCTTTGGACTACGAATAGCAACCGTGCGGCTGATCGCAGCGGGACCGCAGCGCTACCAGGTGCGATTGAAAACTGTTTTTATCCATATTTTTGACAGCGACTGACCGAACGGCTGATTGCGTTCCGGTTAATACAGTTAACACTTACGCATAATACGCACGGGGTCTGAAGGTTAGCTTCTGCGTTTCGAACAATAAATCTGATAACCGGTTGTTGGTATCGTTCTACGTTTAATATAATGAAAACGCCTGGTCATTTGTCTAGATTCTAATTGCCTGTTAGGCATTAGAGTACTCGTATTACACGTTTGAAAAATTGTTTCTCTGTTTTTCTATTTCTAAAGATCTGTTTTGAAGAATTATTCTTATAATAACATTTTAAGAAGAATTAGTACGGTTATTTAAATAATAATATATGTTTATAGAGGAACATACGCATACTTGCAGACAATACATGACAATGAAAAGGAACAGTGTTCATTTTAAGGATGACATATGTCACATTTATTGGCTAATTTGTAGACGAGAAATTACCTAAAAGATATAAAACTAAGAATATCTCGAACTTATTAAGGCGACCTTTAATAGTAAAATTTAATTAAATGTCTTAATAAACGTTACTGCAAGGGTTGTAACCCGTTTTATACGCACTTATTCCCCTCTGTTTTATTAACTGAGCTAAACTGCCCCGTCAAAACTTTAACAATAAAAGCATAGTTAACTTTATTTGGGGACACATTGCCGCGAGTAAAGTGTAAGGCGTTTTCACAGGGGAGTAGTCGCCAGATGGGCGGCGGCATCTAATTCACTGATACGCGACATATTTTACATACAAATATATTTACTATTAATATTAATTTCCTTTATGTTAGCTACTTACTATTTAGGCCGCAGTTTTAGTTGGTGTTCCCACAAAATAGGATAAGAAGTAGTATTACCAATTAGTTTTAGTCATTAAAAATTAAAATTAGCAAAATATATAATACAAAAAATTAGTCACATTGTCTGAAAAATAGAAAGGGTAATAATTTCCTTAGAAAAGTCCACCAATCTTTATCTTTGTCTTAAAATTACATTTATCTTTGAATTGAACAATGATGGACGTCCCTCCAATCAAGGTTTTTCAAAAAAAGTTTAGGATAATTTGGGTTCCATGAAATAACTGTTTTGTTTAGTGTTCACTTGCCTTAAAAGTTAAGGATCCACTGCTCTACACACTAGTCTGTTTTTAAAATATGTATATAGGCAAACCAACTATTTAATTAGTTTCTATAATTATATAGAATCCACGTCAAAACCCGGATAAAACGTTCATGTACCGTCTTAAGTTATGGTGTATGGTTGATATCACCATAAAGAACAGCGATTATTTCACAGATCCCAACTTTTTCTCCTCTTTTTTGCCCAACTGACAGGAGGGTAATATTTCGCGGACACGTATATGTGTATGTAGCAACGTATGCGTAATTCTTTTTGATCGAGCATAATAATAGGAAGCGACGGTTGCATAACTTCCAGTAACCCTGCAACTTGTTTTACGACTTTACTGTAAAACAAAACCTATTACATTGTTTCATTGGCCCCATCGGCCATCCGTTCTGCGAGCAATGTGTCCGGCCAATTGCCACTTAAGGTTCGCAATTCTTCGGGTAATGTCGGTTACCTTAGTTCTACTACAGATCATTTCTGATGCTGTCACGCAGAGAGACTCTGGGCATTACCATTTTCTATACTTCCAACTATTATATTTAAAGAAACAAAATATATTAGGAAATCTCCAAGACAGTAGCACATCAGTAACACTTCTGATTGATGTGGATGTTGATTGGTAAGTGAACATCAATTAATATCAGTTAAGATAAAAAAATCTAAAAAAATGTGTGTCAACTGATATTTATACAAATTGATTTTTTTTAATAAACATTAAAAGAAAAAGTTTTATGTTTTAATAACGAATATAAAATAGTTTCGTAATCGTTATAAAAACATTATGAATGCTATGAATGAACTTCTTACTGAACCTTTATTGTATTTACACCAAACCATTTGGTTTTGGTATAGTTATACAAAGCCTTTGAAAAGAACCGCGGCAAACTTTTGTTCACGTTGAAAAGGCGTTTTATTATTTTCTTTCCTTCCATTTTGAATGCATGTTTATAAAATGATCGATTATCAGCACCTATTTATAAATCCGTTAACGTAAACTTTGTTTTATCCAAAACATAAAAGTTGTACCAATTTTGCGAAAAGTTATCTACGGAAAATAATAGGCAAAATTTCGGCACATGAACAAAGAGTCGACTACAGCAGGCGTCTCACAAAATAGAAAGGATTCCGGCGTCAGCCTGTGAATTATGTTTAATAATTACTATAACTAGTTCAATCAAATGAAAATATTAAATTGGGAAAAAGTCTTTTCGCACATAGTACGTGTAAACATGTAATAAAATATCTTTGGCTGTACTATTTGTATCTGGCTGGATTTGATGACATTGAAAGGATTGAATTTCTAAAAAAGAAACGAATTATTAAAAATGATGTGTCCAGTATTTTTAATTTTTTTTTTTTGACAAATGAGTAATTAACAGTAAATAAAAAAAATCGATACGTTTTAATTTTTTATAACAGAAAAGGAAAAATGCAACAATAATTGCTATAGTTATGCGCCTAATGCAGTGTCGGTAAGAGTTATTTTAAGTGTTTTAATTCTGGGAATTTTGAATGTAAGAAAAAAGCCGATGGGGCTGCAGCCTGATGCGATGTTCTAGCCAGATCTGCACCACACTTGTCTCTACGACTCTCTCTACGAATGAGTGGTGATTAAACAATTATTAACAAACTGTTTTTGACGAAACGTCACCAATATAATTTCTTAATAATGGATAGAAACTTTCATACGCATGGAAGGCTGTCGATAGCGTTAAACAGTATAATTAATAAGGTGACTTGAGCTCACAAAGGCAGTCAACCGATGTGGGACATTGTCGCC
Organism: Papilio glaucus; assembly: GCA_000931545.1. NCBI lineage: Eukaryota > Metazoa > Arthropoda > Insecta > Lepidoptera > Papilionidae > Papilio > Papilio glaucus. The sequence goes on along the minus strand of JWHW01029494.1, from coordinate 152,204 downwards.
CGTCCACGCCGCCATCGCAAGTTTTCGTTACATCCCCACAATCGTTTGTCATTTTTCCCCCGTCCTCTCCATATAAATATAAACAGTAGAGGCGGAAGCCGTGAAATTTAGAAATTCCTTTGTGTTGTATGACGTCGGCGCCACTTTGCTTTTACGCCTTTAGATCTACAAATTTTCAGATTTATTCTTTGAATAAATTTTGTGGTAGACGTTTGTCAGCTTTGAAATTCAATTGGCTCGGGCCCGACACATTGCTGACGAGTTCTTTTCCCCTCTTTTATTAAGATCTTTTTTTGTTTTGTCTATGTAAATCCTTTCGAGACCTTTGATGACTGTAGTAATGATATTTGAACACGATGTGTTTTTATTTGTATCATATTTCTTATAAATAAAATAAAGGTATCTTTTATTTACCAGTTTTCGATATAATTATAATCGATATTCTAAAGTTTATCTCATGCAGTTCCAGACGTGACAATGTATAGCGAAAAAAATTTTAGCTTCGAGTGCACGGTGCACTGCCATGCCATGCCACACATGCCCCCCATAATTAAAAGAGCAACTATATGAATGGGGCACTACTTCTTTTTTCTTGAGACGTTTCCTTTCAGATTCGATTTGGGGAACAAGTATGTATTGACCGTATAATTTTCGTGGAGAGTGATATGACTTTAAGTTCATAAGGAATAGTTAATGAATCGCGAAACGGCCAAGCTATACTTTTAAAACAAATTGGAGCTAGGAGCTTGACTCTACAAGGGATCTCATATCTTAAGTTAAACAATATGGCCTTGTGAGTCTTCGCCACCACTTTAAATGAATTTGCAGGGATTACTTTTTCTGTGTTATTATGAGCAGAATTTAAAGGCTACCTACGTAGGTAACACGGTTCTCTTCAATTAATATCACACATATACGTCATGTGTGAATATTAATTAAGGAGAGCCGTGTTAGTTAATATTATAAATAGATTTCCTCTTCTGTTAATCGGCAGGGGTATTTATGTACGTGACCTATGCCACGGCTTACTTATGTAACAAGGAATGGGCTTAAGGGAAAAGTGATTTTGGATCATACTATTTACAATAGTAGCAACAAAAGCTAGGCAATGTGCCTCTAACACTTCTGCGAACAGTCGCGGTCTGGCCGCGCATCTGTAACTCTTGACAGTTTCGGATGTCAATGGGTAACGGGAGGCACATACACTCGCATGTCGTCTTACAACTATAAAAAAGTATGGTATAGTAACAAATTAGTGAATACTTGAAATTTAAGAACCCCAATTAATAATTATTTATTTTTAATTTAATCGTTTATTTCGACACCCGGACGTAGATTTAGCATGAGCGATAAAAATTTAGTCGATCAACATTATTATATTGCCACTACCAGATTTGTTTAATTACTTTGAAATTATCGCCGTACAAATTTAAAATCACGATTGTATTGTAAAAAGATGTGAAGAATCTGGTTCAAAATGTTCAAAAAAGATCGTTAGGTCAGTTTATGGTCATAATTCTGAGATCACGACCGAAAATACCAATGGCTCAAGCTTTAAATTTATTGTCATTCTTCTATTGTTTTTAAAGGTGATCTGCCGATAGGTCACAATAATTTAGCGCATTTGCATTCTTTAGGTTGCCGTTGTGATTCTAATCTTAATGGATTATTGTACATTATTTTTATTTGTAGAAACGCGCTATTATGTTTAATTTAATGTAAAAAATAAGCGATAATTTTCACGTCATATGCCAGCGATGTTAAAATTCGTAGGATTGTAATCTGTATTATACAAAAATGAATCCCTATTTCCCTTGGTCACGGCATCACGCGCGAACGGCTGGACCGATTTCTCTAATAATTTTTTTTTTGTTATTGTCAAGAGAAAGATTTTATAAAAGAATGAATGTTGCGTGAAAAATTATAAATAGCTTTTTTAATCCATTTTTTAATTAAAACCTTATTCAAACAGAAGCATCGGTTGGAAGTTATATCATTTCTTAGTGCATATTTCTCAGTCGGTTCAATTCATAGTCCGTTCTATGTGGCCTGTTCCCGTATCGGAATACCAGCAAAACTATTCATATTCGCGCCAGAGGATGCAACTAAGAATGTGTATAATAAAGCGTTACAATAATAAACACTATGCTTTTAGAATAATCATTTTTTTATTAATTATACTCGCCTCGGAATCGGTCTTTCGCCAGGATTATTATATTCCCAATTCGGTAAAGGATGAGTCCATCGCCGCAATCCAAATATCAACCAACCAAATATTTTGTTACTAGGAAAACTTAAAATGACTATTTGGTAAACGAACTCGGGTTCTAAGAAACATAAGACCATAATATCCAAGTGCCTGACCATAGTGGTTAGGTTATCGTTGTATTGTTCAAAATATTTACGACACTGAACTAGTAAAAAGCATTAGTCTATGATGCCATATTGGCACCGATTTTATGCATTACCGATGCTCCTAACGCCATCTTTTTAATGTTATACTAGTGGTCCGCCCCGGCTTCGCTCGGGTGCTACTAATCATGTTATCCGATCGACTTTATAGTAACAGCCGCTAGGCCAATCTAAACGTTTTCTGTAAATTTCGTTTAAATCGGTTCAGCCGTTTTAGAGTCTATGGGAAACATACATACACACATCGCCTTTTATGTATCTATATATACATAAAAGGCGATGTGTGTATGTATATTGTACGTGTATATTTACTTAAGTGACAGAGTGAATACTCTTTATTATAGGGCTTGGTTGTAGTCTACAATTCAAAGCGTTAATAGAAACATTATATCAATGGGAGCTTTACATAAATTTCCCACAAAAGGCATGACCCATCGAAGGCGGAAAAAGTGGCACATAATTCAATCAGAGCCGGCAATTCGGTCTTTTGTATGTAAAGACCGCATCCGGATAGAGGGCCCCCACGCTTGAGCCACAACTCTTTAGATCGCCCCCAAATCTTTATGCGAACTTTATTTACATAGAAAGGCATAATATGTTGAATAGCTCTCATGAAATGAAATGGGAGAACCGAATTATTGAAAAATCTAAATTGTATTTCAAAATCAATATGCTTTCCACGCAACATTTTCACGTGTTGAGAAATCACCATAAAACAATACTAATAGAGTAATTCATCAGACGCAATAAATAATTTGAAATATATGAAGTACATTTTTGTTTATATCATTTATTTATTTTTTGCATTTCCTTGTTTCGAAATGCATTTATTAAAATATTTTACAATCAATTTATTAATGCATCAACTGAAGATGTTTTCTTTTACATTATTGCAATAAATGTGAACAAGCCTGAGTAGATATTTCCTGAACGCATTGTTTTAGCCAGCTATGAGTAATCAGAATATATCAATTAAAAGTTAAAGATATTTATTATGCCTGTACACTGTACGCTGGTTACAGTTATACATGCAAATTATCTAACCCAACCGAGAACAACACTATCATAAGAACAACACTATCCTGAGTGTTATTACGGAAGGAATTGACACGCGATTTTCTGTGAGACCCTCGTACTTTCCCAGTCGAACTGACCATTTATTGCAACGACTGTCGCTGCATCGAAACCACTGTTCATGTCCAAGTTGAAGGGCATATCAGGATCTAAATTCAATTTAGCAAACGTTATTCACTTTACATTAAGTATTTCAGCCGATCTTAGTAAAAAAAATTGAAGTGGAATAAAATTGGAAATTCTTAAGAAGGTTGTTAAAACAATAAAATCTGTTCTCGAATTTAAACCAAACTAAGTACAGGATCGTAAGCTGTGGTAATTAGCGTTATACTAGTTTCGTTTAGTACTAGCAAAATTGAATAAATAGGTAAGTTAGAGACCAATAATATAGTATGAACAACTTAAAACGACTCCGGCCTCTCATCAAACTGTGTAATTAGTCTCGAAACAAACGGCGGGGACTTTGCGAATTCTTCGAAGGGACGTCATCTTGTTGAAGAGCGTAACAGTAATTCGTCAGTTCCTTCGTTTTCTTTTTAATTAATTTTGACAAATTACCCTACCTTCTCAGTTTCTTTTTCGCTTACATTTAATTAAATTCTGAAGTGACACTCGACTAACGGGATGTTGTTCTGAAGTAGCCTTTTAAAACCGTGATAGTATTTATAAATACCGCCAGGCGATATCAGATGGCAACATAATGTACTTAACATTAACAGGTTTCAAGTTGTTTATGTTTGTCACAACAAAAAATTACTCATAAACTTTTTCGATCGTTTTATTCTTTCCAATTATTTTTTACAACAGTAAGTTGCCAACTTGTATAACTTTCTGGGTTATAATTTAAATGCTTGTACTATGGACATTGTTAATTCTCGAGTTGACTTATAAGTATTGTGAAAGTTTTATATAATCACTAGCTGTTGTCCGCTGCTTCGCATGCATTCGTTCCTCATTTTCCACGTTGAAGTTTATTTAAGATGATTTTGCGTATAATAACGTCTAATTGTATGAACAATTGTGAAGTTGGTAATGTCATAGCATGCAATATTACCATGGCAACCGATATTGGAAATCAGGTGCAAGTTCATAATGATCGGTTGACTTGTTAAGGAGTTAAAGCGTCATAAACGAACAAACTCACATTGGCATTTATAATATTAGAATGATTGTATTAAATACAACGTCTTAAATTAGCTTAATTAATCAATAAACACCAATTAATAATACTGAAGTTGCGACAGCCTAATGGTAAGGTATGACAGAGGGCACCTGTACCTAATGGTAGGGTGACATTTAATTCGTTACTTATATTTAATTGAGCAATAGTAGCCTTGCCGTTTAGTCGTCGACATTGCCAGGTAAGATCTCTATTATTGGCCACATTCTGAATATATCATTAATAAGAAATTATTGATTTATTTGTTTCCAGTATGTACATTAATGTCTGTCATAATTGTGGAAGGGTAAGCTCATTTTTTATAGAAGATGGTGGCAAACGAGCATGCAGTTAACCAGATTAAGTAACCGCGCTTCCTTTCCTCCTATATTTATATTTCCTTTCCATCTCCTTCCCCTTCCTCTCCTTTTCTTTCTATAAAAGAATGGCAATAGGAAGAGACCCAGGTCTAGGCCTCCGGCACCTCATTAATAAAACTAATCGCAGATTACTTCTAACTTCTAACCCGTCTTCTATTAGATCGTGGTATTTCACCGATCGAGCCAGCCCCTTCGTGCAGCAGGTGTTGCGGACTCTACCACTGTAAGTAATTAATGTATTCATCATAGATATGAAAAGCGATATAATATAACAAATGCTATATTTTTCTATTGGAGTATTCTCGACAAATAGATTTAGTAAAAGAAACTTTGTTTACCCCACTATATAATAAATATAGTTAAGTTGTTAGTTTTAAATGTGTTAATGGTGGTACAAAATATCATTCCCATAAAATAATATAATATAAACTCGTGAGTCAGCAGTGACTAAGTAAAATAAGAAAATTAAAATTCACCCCTCGCTTCTCGATAACACACGATGCATATTATGATATTTGTGAAGTGTACAAGAAAATATACTTTATTGATGTATATTCGTCTGATGTAACAACACAGACGACCCTTCCATCTCCTTCCCCGCATAAACATATATTGGAATTAAATAAGCTTCTTGTAGCATTAAAATACGTAACGTTTTATTATATTATAAACAGAATTCGACTCACCTACGGCTTTCGAATTCTTTTTATTGATTTTCTGAAAAGAAACAATAGTTATGCTGCAAAGAGAAAAATAACGGGCAATCCCTCGGAGTTTTGCGTTCACCGCTGGCTGCTTTACTTCACGTACCATTAAATTTTCCTGTTTGCATTTTTTAGCATACGTTTACCCTTAAGATGGAAGCTCTACAGTTTCCACTACGACCAACTTTACGATTGTAGTTTCAAAAGTGGTTCCTTTGAGCGACATTTTCCCCGGCGAGTACTGTGATTACTGTACGTTTTAAAAGTAAATCCGTTATTTAAAGTCAAACAAAGAAGTTTTTATTGTATTATTTAATAGAAAATTATATCAAACGAAGAGAATTCTAAAAAATATATATAATAAATATGTTAAATTTTCACTACTTTGTAACTTTATATACTGATTATAAACATTCCTACAATAACACAGAACTATTTTATGTTGCAGCTTGTTCTTTAGCATGTGAATTTAAATGTACCTTATTAACGTCAGCCTTGCTCTATAAGCCTGGACTAAACAGAAGTTGAGAAATCGAACTTCTAATCAGATTCTAGACTTTAGTTTATTTAAATCGTTAAAGCATTGCAAATCTAAATAATTTATGTATATATATGTGTAAATAATTTATGTAATTTATAATATTAACGCATACAGCGAATACAAAGTTAAGTTTAGCAGTAGGCCGGTCAACAGTAAAATGAATATCTTAATTTATCGTACTCGGTAAATCATAACAACTAATAAAAATGCACGCCCAAGCAATAATAAGTTCTTGTCTCTCTAAAGCGGACCAAGAGTTATTAGTTACTATCTACTTGGGCTTCTAACGGTATCACTCAATCGTGGTATCATAAAATCTAACACGGTTTTGCAGCAAACAAAGGAAGATAGATGAATCGAAAAAGTAAACTTTTTACCGAACACGCTAATGGATTGTTAAAATACTAGCTGTTGGCCACGGCTTTGCACTCATTTGTTTCTCATTTTCCGAATTTTTTGTAAGGTGATAATACCGCGTATAACAACTTCGAATTATAAGTAGCGTGTGTCAAAAAGTTGTTATTGTCAAAACATGAAAATTACCATGACAACCGATATTATTAATGCAGGTTTTACGAGGCTCGGGAATTATTTTCGGGATAAAAGGTAAGTACCCCATGTCATTTTGTATATACATGACAATATGTGAAAACTTTTGAGTTTAAGCGGAACAAACAAACAAATAAACAAACGAACTCACATTTACAATATTAATCAGGATAAAGTTCAACAGTTGTTACGAGTTTGTATTATTCAAAACGGCAAGCTTTTAAGCCGCAAATCTGTTTAAGCTCCTTGTTTAAAATACAATCGATATTAACGCATCGACTTTTCATTTAATGTTTCAAACTTCGTACATATACGAGCTGTTAAAAACCGTACATAAATAAAATTAAGGTAGATTATGCAGTGGCGATAACGCTTAAAACCTTATCACTAGCTATTCCAAAATCGTTATATGACCGTGAAGATTATAATATTCTCATTACATCACGAATCAACTCTGACAAAAATAAGTCTATGGTTGCGACTGAAGATATACAAAATCTTAGGCATCGTTGCGTTTGTACCCTTCCCATCGAGATATACGAGTAAGATAGTAAAATGTATTGTTATTACTTTAAGCTACGGAATCCTTTTAAAACGGAACGCAGTTAAGTTTTGACATTATTATTTGCCACCAAGAAATGCGCGTCGTTGTACATTTATTTAGACGGCATCATTGCGAAGTTGATATTTTATAAGACGACGCGAATGGCAAAACTTATGGGCCTATCCCAACAATATACACATAGAACAGTTATTGATGATCCCTAGTTAACGTGAAAATAGGTATTTTGGTTTTAGTTAACAGCACCTCTGTTACATAAAAATAAAATAAAATAATAAAGTCCGATTCATAAAAATAGATAATATAATATCGACCTTGGCAAACATCTACAAATTCAATCCGTATCAAATAAAACGAAGCAAGTAACCTGTGACTCCGAAGGCGTGCAGTCGCTAGGCGCTAACAACTATTATTAAAAGTTCAAACAATAAGTTGTCGACTTTATTCAATTGCCATGTGAGGTCAAAACCGCAGCAAATAAAAGTTTGGCGGGCGACACTGCCGCCCGGGGCATAAGGCCCGAGGCGGATGTTGGCGACAGTTACCTTATTTGGAAACCGTCCAGACTCTAGCGAACTTTTATGTTATTTCAATGTGGGCAAACTGAAAAGATCGTGTTCAGGCTTGCTACTTTTTAACGAGTTGCCGTAATAACGAGTGGTTAAACGATTCTATTATTAGTCTTGATATGGAATTTGTGACATTTATCACAGTTTAAGAATAACTATAACTAGATCTTATAGAATTACTATCCATAGATATATTAATGTATAGGTAGTTGAAAAGTTCGTCTTTAAATCTGATAAATCGAGATCAAGTCGTGAACGACACGTACTAATGGATGTTTTCTGAAGTTTCGAGTACGGACGACGAAGTTTCCTTGGCTTGACCAATAGGTCGGGCCTTGGATCAGCCACCTGTTACGTTGCTATAAATCGGCTATAGATTTAATGGTTAAGCTATTTGTGCACATGATGGTTGACACTATTATATATTTTATATAATCGTTTTTCTTAATTATCTCTTCATGCTGGTATGTTTACATTTAATTTATCAATTCTCTAATACTTATATTCTTTTTGTCACTATCATTATCAATTAAACTATGTCACTGAAGGTTGTACGCCGCTCTCAAGACTCTATTCTCTTTCATTGTCCAATCTCCTGGACTTCAACCACATTAACCAGATAACCAGTCCATATAACAGGATGTGCTCACCACAAGACCCAAGACCTTGTTTCGTGAAATAATTGTAGTTATAGAATAAGTGACCTTAATCTTACATCTAAAAGACTATGCATCATTGACATAGTTTTGAAGAGCGCTCACATTCTATTTTAGGTAAATAAGCAAATGAAACCGTTAGGGGCGGTAACTTCTTTTTTAATGGTCTATAATTACAGGTGTTCAATTCACACATTTTTTTCCCGATATGTTCATTAATTTGCTAATAACTTAACATATGAATTACGTAGACCTATAATTAAATACAAATTTAATATCTTTATATTTGTTTCTTTGGATTTACTATATTATAACGGTGTGGTTAAATAAATAAAAACACCATTAAATGAATTTAAAGATGAATCCTACATAAACTTTTCATTTTTTTAATTTCATAAATAACATAATAAATGTACAACATCACGGATTCGACCCTCGCCGTTATTTGTACGAAATCAAGTTCCTACATAATAGATATGTTTCGGAATTTGTCAGGCTGAGGGCTAATATAGGCTGGTACTAAAAACCTCTCTTTGACCACTGACTTCAATAGTTAAATTTTTAAACATAATTCAATACAATTACCATAATTCCAGAGCTTCTATTATTGAGTGCAGAAGTTTTGTTCATTCAAAAACTACCAGAGCAAATATGATGCATTGTCCACGTATCTTGCTACAAATCAATAAAGAGCTTTAATAAAATTCCTACATTTAATATAAGTCGGTAGTTTATGACAGCAAAAATAGATATAGTAAATGCAGTTTACGGTATGATTATAATGTGATGAATTTAACCTCGAAATTTTTGGACGAGATATGATAATTGCAGCATTCAAGTTTTCGATATAAATAAATTGTGCGCGAACTTCTATTGACACGCAATTAATTCAATCATATATCACACTAATGTACCAAAAATTCCAATGTATATTTAAATTAAGACAATGATATAAAAATAAATAACATTGTGACCTTAAATTTAAACTGCTAATTCGGTTTAAGTATTATTTTTTATACAAAACAGAAGATTTAAATCATTGAATAAAAATATCTTTATTATTTTAAAAACTGCAAAGTCTTCGAGAATTTGACACAAAGAACACCAAAATCAACTTAATAAACACGAGAGGGATATTTTTGTTAATTATCGAAATATACCAAATTAAAAAACATCGCGTAACGAAGTAGCCATAACCGTCTTCCATACAGGTTGTACAATAATTGAACTGGGCTCATTTGCATACAGATATCGTTGACGTAACATATTCGGCTTAAAACCAACCGGCATATTGTCGTCGAACTTAAATTCCTGAAAATCCGCAAGGTCGTTGTACTTACCTTTATAAGTTCGACAGCGACTCCTTAATCTACTTAATGTCATTTCCCGTTAACGGTACAACGCATAAAGTGTCGAGTGAAGTGCGGCGGGATAATAACGGACAGGACCTATTTGGCAACAGTCCGTATCATTACGCTCATAAGTTATTTCGTCGAAGGAGTAAGCAGGCGGCAGATAAGGCTGTGCGCAGTGCACCAACCGAATGGGATCGCGCTGCGTCGGCCGGAGTGGCGCCGGCCACTTGGCAGAGCTTTCGGTCAATGTCCTTTGCCTCAATAAAAGCCTTCGCAAGCTTGAGCCAAAACAATTTCGCCAAAATTCTTGCCAATGCCCCAACACGCATGGCTTTACGATCCTTCCGTTGCTCCACCGGATTGGAAGCCGGATATTTGGCGGCATTACTTACTAAATACATTTCGATGTTATATTTTCCTGCACTGTGCACTTGAGCAATATTTATTTTTAGAAAGCAACATCCTCAGATCTTATAATGTTATTTACGATTTAAAATAAATAAATTGTAAAACACACGCATGGGAGAACTAATAAACATATGAAGTTGTACCTTAGTGGTGTTAGACAAAGAAGCCAATGAGTAAGCTCTTCCTACTCAAGAACAACGAACTCAAGTCTATCGTCCCGGAAGAAAACTGATTCTAAATTTAGTATTTAAAATAATAATATTACATTACATTCGCTCAAGCTGTCAATTGTCCTATTTTAAGGGCATCGTTTAATAGAACCCGCGGACACGATGACACACGCCCGATTTATGAAGAAAGGTTAATTAAACTTATATAAAAAGTAGATAACTTTTCGTTAATCAGCCTTTCAGAAACCGAGCGACAATAAATTACAGGAATGTCAAATCAACAAGTGTAACGCGAGCATGCGTTACCTCTCCGGGTTACAGGTTAAGTCCTACTTTTTTTTTCAACAAAATTACTTGCACATTTGTATTTAAATCCTTAACACCACGCTTGGAAACTGAACCTCCCGTCCAATAAATGCACAAACATTGTTTTTAAAAAAATATATGCGCTCACGCCCATAACCAGGAGGGGTAGGCTGAGATCACGGATTTCCATTTGGCAAAGTCCTGGCAAACCTCTCTTGCATACATGCTCGTCGGTTACGGGTACTCCTTATATAGCCCTTCTTTAGAATGTCACTAATCTGATCGAAATAAGTTCCCCAAGGACGTTCCCAGTCCCAACACAACACTGCCAGTCATTTTTGCAACATAAATTTATTTTGTGACTCTCCCTTCATTCATTCTTTCAACATGGCCGAACCACCTAAGCATACCTCTCTAATTCTAGAAATTCTTAAAATCCTAGCATCCATTTTTAAGTCACACTTTCCCCTTATAATACTTATTGTTATTTACTATAAATTGTTTTCATTATCTTATACGTGAGTAGGAAATTATGAAATCTCGTGTAGCATAGCTGCAAAAAAGAGTAATTTAAATAATATTCACTTCAAGTCAAATAAATATTAAATACTATTGATGTCATATATATACTTCTACTACAACCCATTACTAGGTATTTTACTAATATTGAACAAAAAAATGACACCTGGCCGCTTGACTTATACCAACCCTCCTCGGGAATAATTAGTTGAATTGCATCTGAAATAAATTATATAAATAGCAGGTTACTTGTGTAATTAGCGGTTGGTAAATTAATGTATTTCAATAATTTACATCGTATATAAGTCCTTTACGTTACCTTAATTTTAAATACACAATTTTTTTTTATGGAACAAGGTGACAAATGAGCAAGCGAATCATCTGATTTAGGGGACCGCCATCAATAGGCATCCCAGCTACAAGACTTTTTAAGATTAGAAATGGTCTAAGCTTAGACATTCCTAAACTATACGGCTTTACAGATTATAAAATTAAGATGAAAGCTATAACGACGAAAGCGCGTTTAAGCAATTTTGAAATCTGAAGATATGTACATATCCATACCATGTAATGATAGAAATCAATAAATACATGTTTATAATAAGAAAAGGAAGGGTAATCAATAGGATTTAATGGAAGAAGGGATGGATAAGAAAAAAATATCAAATATATAAATAACCTTTTTCCTGTTTATCCCCTCCTCTGTCCATTAAATTCCATCTGCAACTCATTAGCTTATCGCAGATGCCTATGGGTAGCGGTTACTTAATATCAGATGGATAGATACCTCGTTTCCCAAATTCTTCTATGAAAAATGCCCGCTATTTAGCTAAGTAAAACGCCAAGTAAAAAGCGAATAGCAATTTATATCTGCATGATTAAATTATATGTATTTTTATTATATTAATATAGCTCTCTAGTAAGCCCGTTTGTGTTACGTACTTTATTTTTTGTTAACACCTACCTATAATGACCTATAATTTTTGGGACTTACAATCAAATACCAATTAATACATTAAATGCACCGGATGACAATAGACAATAAATAGTTCCTTCTCAAAGACAATCTTTGGCTTGACTTTAGTCATGATTTAGCAAACCGATTAAAGTTCATTTACCTGATGATAGATAATGATCCTCAAGGATATATTATAGCTAGGTTCACATTTCTGGTACAAATAACTAACTTAAACCCGTACTACCTATTTGCGACCCGAATAATTGCTCTGATGAAGAATCGACCTGATATATTTTCAATTGTGTGAAAAGAAACGTATGCAGGTTGAATGCCATAGTAGAATAGTTAAAAATATTAGAACAGGTAATAAATGAAGGAACATTTCAAAATAATGTCTATGTAAGCCGAAACAGGACTTACCAATAACAAAACACAAGTATTTAAGGGTTAAGACAATAAAATAACCAAACAAGTTATATTGAAATATAAATTTATTATCACAATTCATAAATAAGTGTCTAAATTCGAATAAGTGTTCTAAGCTCTTACATCTAAATATAAATTAAAATATTCTAAGCAGACCAAAACATTCCTCTCCAGGAGGAATGTTTGAGTGGAATTTTCATAAATTTTTGTACTTATAATATATTTGATGGCCATGATTTGCTACTCACGAATGATACAAAAGTCTTTTTACAAAAAAATATCATTAAATATTTTCTAACATATTTTAATTCAGATCAAAATGCCACAATCGTGACATCTTTAAGGTCAAATATAAAAAAATGAATTGTTCATCGTGTTACGAGTAAATGGGATCCATAAAATTAGCTTAAATGAAGCAGAGTATTGTCTACTTATGTCAAAATACTGATTCATGACGAGGAAAATAGTAGGAAATGTCGTTTATTTGGTTCCCGGATGAGATGACGTTTTAGTTGACCTTTTCTAACACCCATTTTCCAGAGTATGGGGTCTCTAACCTCTTGACCTTGGGACGGAAGCCGTTCTCATCAGCGGTGTAATCGACTCTGTACATGAATCCGTCGGGGCCGAGGTACTCGTAGAATCCCTGAGAAGCGATGCCTTCGTCGATGGTGTTGGGGTTCTTGAGAATTGCGTTTTCCTTGGCGCGAATTTTGTTTTCAGTTTCGAAGCTGAAATATGAAAATTATTTTGGAATATTTTTCTTGCAGTATGTACACTTAATAAACTATTATTTCTTGTTCTTTCTGGTGCTGGCTCGTTCGACCTGGGAAGTTCTACGACTTCCTACCGAGTCATCGCAAACTCTTTTCCCTCCCATCAGTTTCTCCTTTTTCTTTATCTACTTGCCTTTTCTTTTCTGCACAAAGGTATGTGATCCATCCTACCACCGTGAAAAAAAAACATAGTTTCTAACCCAATTACTTCACTTCTAGTATTTAAATATTTATTGCTTGTGAATATTTGATGAATGTCTTTGGAACAGCAACAAAAGTCACGCATTAGTTCAAGTTATGCTAAGCATTTATGCCAAATTGCTATTCTACCATTACAAATAGTTTTGAACTCTAACCTAACGACTTGAGTGTCAAATAACGTATTTGTCAAGGCCGAAAAGTGTTACTAAAGACAATACCGGTATTCTAGCGACACATCGAACTAGATAAATTAAATTTGTATGAACTTAGATATTTTAAAATTTAAAACAGAAGCATTTTTTATAAAATAGGATTTGGAACAATAATTCTTATATAACTGTAAATCTTTAAAGACTTCTATATATGCAAATGTATATGATAAGCACGACATTCAAGCTGTTGACAAGGCCGAACTCTGTTTAAACAACCTAATAAATAACGTTCATTACTCATTCAATATGTTAATTCTAATTTTTACTTCATTTGCTTCGAATTCTAGAACATAAGGAACTAGCAGCATTCCTGGCATTCTTTGCGACGGTATATAAAAAAAATAATAAGCAAAATCAAAGGCTGTACATGACCTTGTGGCTTCAAGGCCGGACTAAAATGTATGGTTTTAGGTTAGAATTCTAAACGGCTTGTTATTAATTTCTGCTTCAAATTCTTGCGTAAAATTATTCACTGACATGTGCTCGGCATTTGATCTACGGATGAATTAGTAAGTGACGTTATTTTTCTACCCTCATACTATGAAGGGACGTACAACTGTTTTTAAATTTAACGGGCTAAATGGATATAGTTATCGCTAGTTGGTTTTTACTGAGATCATAAATACGACAAGCCTACCCGAATCTGGCCCAATGTTTATAGTCAAAAACATGCCAATTTTTTTGCATCCGCTAGACTTGTAGCGTATCAGCTAGGATTTTGTACCCCTTAGGTTACTGCGTCGAAAGTTACTAGGTATATTTTGTACGAATTGTAACGCAAAAACCTTTGTTTACAACAATAATATCTTGCTGTGAAACGAGGTATTGTATGTATCTATATGTATGTGTGACAAACAATGAATTCTTACTTGAAATCATATTTGTCCTCATCGTAGACGTGATTTTGGCTGATGATCTTGATTCCATTGTTCTTGTAGTATCCATCCTTGTAGTAGGGAATGTCTTTTGGTGGCGTCATTACCAGCCTGTAACGGTCTTCCGTAGCTGCACTCACGTAAGGCTCGTAGTCGTGGGTGTAAGGCCCAAAGCCGCCATTGTAGGGGTTATCGATGTGAATGTAAGGGTTCGGTATATGGATATATTTACCCTCGTCGGTAGGTATATACCTAAGAAAAATATTTTTAAATTGTAAGTAAATTTGGATATTTTTTTAAGCACGTGCTAAATATTGTTTATAAAATTAATATTATGACAATTTTGAGTTTTGTGCTTCATTATGTTCTGCAATTTTCTCGAAACAAATTCTAACTGGCGGGAGTTTATGTACAATATTATAAGTGGAATGTTCATACTTTACAAGAAAAAATATATTCTTAGAATGTTTGAAATAATATGAGATTTATATTTAAGTTTATTTCTTAGCAATTATTTATTTTATTCAAATTATGCCCCGTGAGGTATTTTCTAAGTGCAGAGGATCGAACATCTATAATGTTAATGTCTAGTTTACATGCTTTGACATTTACTTACTTGCCATTTTGACCATATTTATAGGGATGCCATTTGCCATCTTCGTCGGGTGAGCCGACAACGGCTACCACACAGATCGCAATCACGTACTGTAAAATAAATACATTATTATTATTAAATGATATCAATTTTTAAACTATTAAAGATTTATCGACAAAATATGAGAACAAAGTTGCAATTTTTTTAAATAAAATAAAAATTTTTATTTGTAATATTGTAAAATAATACCTTA
>JWHW01029494.1:67557-88392 GCA_000931545.1 Papilio glaucus | reverse complement strand
CAAGATTTCATTTTGTAATGTCCTACGTGTCATTCTCCTTACCCTAACGCCCGCCGCCCGAACTGTTCAAGATGGAATTAAATGTCAACGGATCCCATCTGTACGTTCCTATATATATTTTATAAGTACCGACAGTTTGATGTTTGTCAATATCTGAAATAGTTAAACTGTTGCTGAGCCAACGTAAAGCGCTCGTAAACACGTTTCACTGTTGATATTACAGCGTTTTATGAAAAGGTTACGTCGCATAAAACGAAATAACCTACGCGGATAGTTTACACATTCCGAGAAAGCCGATGGACCTTCTGAAGCGTGAGTGAATGATCCAAAAAGTTTTTACGCGCTCATCGAGAGAGCGGGTCCCGCTGCCGTTTGTTTGAGAACTCGGTAACGAGTTCAGCGTTTCTGATTGATGAGGATGGGAAACGCGTATCGACGCATTACTCTAACGCATGTCGGATAATATTGCCCATTAATTTTATAGCTTAACCCCCGGGAAAGTCGTTTATGTTTCGAGTAGATTTTACCATTTATTATTTTACATATTAATATTTATGCAAATGCTCGGCATTTTAAAAGATATGTTCAAAAAAAAAGATATGTGAAATTTCGCGCACACATTGTCGATACAGAAAATGACATGACGTACCTTTTAATTTTACGATAAACATAATGTTTTGACATTAACTACTTTTAGACACTTATAATTTGAAGTTATTGTACGCGGAATCAGCTTGCAAATAATTTTAAAAATTCTATCTTGAAAAAAAAAGACACGAATGCGTGCGAAGTCGCAGGCAACAGCTAGTTAACGATAAGATAACAGTCAATAAAAAAAAAGCTTGGAATAGAGGTAAAACGGGACGTAATTCGTGTTTTACCAAGCTGGTGAAGTACCAAATATGTATGTTTATCAATTGTACACAAGTTTTACTTGCACCTACGAATCTAATTCAATTACATCTAGCAAGATATCTTAATTACTAAATATATTAAGTATTTACTAAGCTAATTTAATAATTGGTTTTCGCAAAGTAATGCCAGATTCCATTAACAGTAAAACGACGGTAAATGTTTAAAAAAATAAACGTTGCGCCCGTGCTGCTAATTAATTCGTCCTAAGAAAAAATCCGTCGCTATTTTCTCACGCCATCACTGATTTTCAATTTCTGTGAAAAAAGATTAATGGCCGGCAGGTCTTGGCTTACCAACATTCGTAATTGTATATGTAATGTTATTAGTGTTGAATTATCTTTGAAAATCAGTGTTGTAGTATCAATGCTTTATATTGGAGTACTAAGTAAGTGAGCAGCGGTGGCCCAGAGGTATAGGTCCCGAATTAAGTTCTGGAGGTTGCGGGTTCGAACCCAGGCGCCTTACTTTGTGTAACAGAACCACCAAATTCGGACACATGTGAACCACCACCACCAACCCGCACTGGGCCAGCGTCGTGGATTACGGCCCCTTCCCTCTCTAGGAGAGGAGGCCTGTGTCCCTGCAGTGGGAAAACATATTAAAAAAGCTGATTATTATTTTTTATTAAGTAAGTTTAAATTCATGGTTATTACGGGAAAATTTATACTGCAATGGTGCCAAATGTCGTTACGTAATCGTGAAACTAGGGCGACTAACTAGGTCTAGACTAACTCTGGGATTTAGACCCTTAGAAAGTCAGTGAAGAATAGAGCTATAAAATAGAGATGGTTTGCCATCACTGTCAAGTCTAAAAATCTTTGAACAAAAGTGCTTATTATAATTATAGTTCTTAATAAATAATTTACTTTGCTTCAGTATTTTATAACGAAGCGGATAATCTACAGTTTGCCGACTGTTCGAAGGTTGCGTAGTAAATTTAAAAGATTATTTATCGAAACCTTTCTTCTCCAAGGGCCCGTTTTGTTTTGTTCGCTTTACGCGCTGAGATAAGGCTGGTCGATTATTTTCGTTATTCAGCTGGTTGTTCTCGAGATATCGCGTAGGTTTGGGTTTCGCGATAGCGACCGCCATTAGTGATGTTCTTTGTTCTTAAAAATATTGTTGCTAAAAAAATTCGGAGTACACTTTCAGTTGAAAGCTTGAGACTTGTTGGTGTTGGATTTAGTCGCCTAGATTTATGATGCTTAATGACTCCAATACTGTAATTTTAATCTTAAGACGATGAATTATACTGATTACAACTTCTCATAAAATTACATATAATATTTGCTAACACTTGATCAATTAACATCGGTTTAAAATAATAAAAACAAAAGAACATCGTACATTAAATCGTTAAATCAGTACATCGAATATTGAGTAAAGGTATCACGTTGTGCAGGGATATTGTCAATACAATAGTAGTGATATTGGGAAAGCATCCAAGTGATTATTATCGGACACAGCGCCAGCATCTGGCAAATAGCTTAGAAAACAGTAACAGCCAATAAATAGCCAGACGCGAAAATATTTCATTAGCAATGTTTGAGTTTAGCTTGTTATATGTTTAGTTTTTAAATTTTCAGAAAAATATTCTATAAAATGATAAAAAAGATGTCTCAGTTAAAGGCTCTCGAATATTTATAACGTAAAATATTTTATAGCGTTCAAACTTCCATTTCGATTGTACCAACAACAATAAAACAGGTACGTAGATTTTGAATGATTGCCGTACATCCCTAGCTGTGATCAGTTACTGTATAAATCAACCGCCCCTAGCAGACTGATAACGGGAACGAAATTCTACGGTAAATCATACATTTGTTTTAGTACCCGTACTTTATGTAGGGAATATCATGCGATATGACACGACACGAAATTGTCTTAATTTGTTTTTTTTTATCATCGTTTTATTATTTATTTTTACACTTTTTTTCCTACAGACACTGAATAAATTGTTTCATAAATTTATTTACATCATTGTAAGTGTAAGACATTATCATTCTGAAAATATTTGGTTTCAATTTTAATAAGTAAGTACTTTTTTCAGTCCATATCAGCAAAGAATATATACAAAATTACAAAAGCAAAGTAGTTAAGAAAATTTACAAAATATACTATTGTCAGTGTTTAAGTTTTCATAATCATTGTTAATTCCTTTATTCCTTGATTGAATATATTACAATTGAACACAGTTAATTTAATCATCGTTACAATTTTAAATGTCCATCGTTTCATTATGTTAGCACTAACACTATAAAACACATAAAAGCTTAAGTTGTAACAAGTAAATGCATAGCTTTTATTTGCAGTAAGTCGTGACGTAAACTTTACCCGTACAAGATAGATTTATATACAACTCGTGCTCCATACAAATTAACGCTCGATCGTTGCCGCAAATGTGTACCAACGTATCCGAGACTCTCCAAAATGGGGATAATATTTAACATCATCTGAAAAGTAATGTTCGTACACTTGTCTTTCTTCGGAGTATAGTTCTTGCTCCATTTCACAGTTAAAAACATTTTTTTTAATTCAGGAGGTGCTGAACTTGTGCCGCACGAAACAAATAACTTTAGCTCTTTAATTTGACTATAAACGCAAATTGTAACCACTTACCAGTTTCGTAAGTTGATATCTTAAGAACAGATGTTACGACGGTAATTTTCATGAACTAAAGTAGGGGTAAAATACTATGTATACTAATAATATAATAATATATTTATTTTTGGATTAATTACTTTTCCAAAAAAATATATTTCGCCTGTCATAATTTTATAGCAAATAGTCATAAGTAATTTTATCAAAATAGGTTGGATTTGATGGAAATACATGACTGCAGGTTGTTAAGAGATATAGAGATGTTAATTAAAATAAAAACTGTAAATAAGAAGAATTTTTCTCAATAAGTAAATTCATATTCAAAAAATACCGATGTCCAAAGTAAATAATTCACACCAACATAAGGTAAACATAATAAATCAAAAATTCATTATGGTTGGAATCGTTAAACGGTCGCTTAGCATGTTTGCGTGCGACGTAAGGCACTACAGAATCCGCTTCGCACCATCTTCATCCATCATTCAAGCGGTTGTCTGCCGTCAGCCTCACACCTTGATGTGAAAACAGTTTTTATACCGAGCCGAAATGCCACTTATTTTCTCTTTCATTGCTTCGTACTTCTTACGACTTAGTAGAATATTCTCTGTTTCTTTTATTCTTCTTAATTACTTTTGCTCACGGAAACTTTTCGTGCATAATTTTTTTTTCGCCACCATTATTTACCCAATAATTATTTTCACTGATTTGTATTTCATATGTTACAAATTACAGGCAAAGTAAAATATATAATAATAAATAGGAAATAGTTAGTTATATTCCTTGGACATGCCTTTATTTTATGGTCTGGCGTTTTCCCTGCAACTTAACTGATTGTCTAAGGCATCTTCTGTCCTCTGAACCCCCAAACCATCTTCAGGTAAACAAGGCCATGTATTTTGAATGTGCTGAGGATTACAAGTGAGAGTTTTCTCAGTTGTAATCCTCCACATTAGAATAAAATTTGTGAGCCTGTGTTGTAAATCTATTTAATAAATTACGATGTATTAAACTCAAATACCAACTTTCATGTACTCGCGGTTGTATATAATTTAGTTTGAGTCTTCTCTACTTTCTTGGCAAACCGTGGAAGCGATCATGTGACAAAATACTCGTATGGATTTGGCCCCCGGCAACCGGCAACTTTGACTTGAGAGTTTCGACGGTTGTTCCAAGTGGCGCTGTATTTGAGAGCAAAGCGATGTTCCGACGTCTCTAAGATGCGGATGTAAATGTTAACGCCGAAAGGTCCAAAGATTTCCTATTCAAACGCTAGAACTTCAGAATATTTTAATCAAAACTATTATAAGGACGTATTTATTTCTGTAAATACGAATATCACCGTAGAAGAATTTCATCGTTAAGATCCATGAATATGGAGATAGAATTCCACAATCCCTATTATAAAAAATCACGATTATAAAGATTACCTATATGAAAATGTTCGTCTTGCAATAGGTTGGTAAAGGGAACTTTTAACGACGTCAGCGTTAAACATAATAGGAAAAAGTTAAATTATGTCGTATTGGCATGAGAACAGGCTCCGTCTATTTCGCTACAGCGGCAGTTATAAAAGTTGAGTTTATGGTCGGAATTATTTCGTTCACTTTCCTAATCTTCCTATTTTTCCCCTTCTTCTTGAATCCAGGTGCATAATATGAAGTGAACTTTTTAAATGGAAACGGAGGGTTAGCTGTATTTAGACATTTGCTCGGTTACTTTCTTTTTATTGGCCTATTTCGGTTTGATTTGTTGGAGAGTAAAGTTTTAATTCGTTTGGTTTTTCTGCTTCGGTACGTAAAAAGTGAGTTTTTAATGTAAGTCAGTTGCTTGGAATACAAATACTAAATTCTTATTCTGTACGTGAGATTGCCATATCCTAATACCTTCTTTTTTGATTTTTTTTTCTAAATCAGATATTCTTATGCTACAATCCTATTATGTTACCGTTCATAGTGCCGAAGCGGGGATTTCTGTACATCCGATTTACATATCGGAGGTACCTTGGACCCTGTTATGTACCCTATACCACAAGTCGGTCATCTATATAGAGCCACGAGTTTAGGGTAGCCCATTAAATTTGCGAAAGAAAAAGGGTTGGGGGGAGGGAGCTTTGGCGTTTTTCGTAATGATATCACTTCAGGCCTGTACGTATTTAATTATATGTAGAATATGTTGTAAAATAACTTACGTACTTAATAAACATAGAAGGAAAATGAATGAAATGAATTTAGAAAAAGCGAGAGAGGTGTGCCAGGATCGCGCCAAATGGAAATCCATGATCTCTGCCTACTGCCTCTGGCTACGAGCGTGAACGCATATTTTTTCTTGTCAGGATCATCAGGATAAAAAATATTATTATTTGAAGAATGACGATATCGCTTCCTCGTTACACATTTTAAAAAATCGGCCAAGTGCGAATCAGGTTAGCACACGAAGGGTTCCGTACCATTATCTATAAAAAGTCACGTTTGTTTTACGGGAGAATATTTATTTTACTATTTGTTGTTATAGCGGCAACAAATATACATCATCTGTGTCAACTGTTTAACTATCACGGTTCATGAGATACAGCCTGGAGATAGACGGATGGACAGATAAGTAGACTGACGGCGGAGTCTTAGTAATAGGGTCTGGTTTTACCTTTTGGGTACGGAACCCTAAAAAATAATAATTTGCGTGTTTTCTCAGTTTTTAAATTATTGATACTTCATATAAACATAAAGTAGAATGTGGAACTAAATTAAATGACATTTTAATATTTACTAACGGATCCAGTAATCTATTCAATTTGCGTACATTCAAGAGCACGGGTGAACGCTCTGCTAAGTTTAATTATATTGTTTGTATAATTCGAAATTAGTTTCGTATATATGTGGTTAGTTTTGAAATGCTTTAAAGCAATAATTTGAAACGTGGCATATGGAAATATTTAAAGTCGTTTAAACCTAAACTAATGTTCTTTGTTCTATCAGATTATTATTTAAATAAATAAATATGAATTCAAGTCCGTAACCCAGAGGGGTAGGCAGAGATTATGGATTTCCATTTGGCGCTATCCTGGCATACGTATCTCGCTTTTTCTACATGCATATATCTTCGCATAGATGCTCGTCGGTTACGGATACTCCTAATATCGTCCTTCTATATGTGTAATCTGATCTATATAAGTTTTCCTTGGACTTCCCCTGCCATTTTGCAACATAAATTTGTTCCGTTACTCTCTCTCAATACTTTCTTACACATAGATAAAAACTTTAATTTTTTTTACCGCGTGATTTATTTCTTGCAACATAAACTATTTTATTAGTTAACTTAGTTACACTTAACGAGTATAGTTTCCACAACGAAAGTCTTAATTTAACAACTTATAACAGTAAAACCTTGGGAAACTTTCTTCATCATGTCTTCAAAATTAGTGAAATGTAAAACAAAATAATTTCGTTTTTACAATTCATTAATAATAAACTTCTAATTTACACAGACATATTACTATAAAGAAACTACATATTAAATGTATGTTGCACAAAATATAAAAGTAAAAAGGATGAATAACAATCGATTGACATACAATAAAATGAAACACAGAAAAATTCTGATTTTGAGTAAAAGCAAAGCCGTTTTTATTTAATTTTCGATGTAAAAAAAACAGTCCCGTGTCCCAGTAATCCGGACATGTGTCGGCTAATCCCTGTGACTATCGGCCGGCGGCTGCGGCGCGCTTGCCACATTGACAGAACCGGCCGGGGATTACTGTATCAAACCGGACATTTACTTTTCGAAATCTCGAAGATGCTACGACTGAAAAGTTTTAGTTATACATGTAACTAAATTAAAAAAAGTGTTTTAAAGTGATCTACGATTATTATCCGTCTTTTGTTTGTTTTATAATCGCAATATCATACATTAGGAACACATGGATGCATAGAAAATTAAAAAAAAATTAAATGATAATTCTAGTTACAAAGTTCACTTTTAAAGTGGACGTTGTGACTAGAATTGAGAAACAAATTTATGTTGCAAAAGTGAGTGGCAGAGTTGGTAGGGGACGCCATAGAACTTATATCGATCAGATTAGTGGTTTACTAAAAAAGGGCGATATAAGGAGCACCCATAACCGACGAGCATGCATGCGTGGATGTATGAATGTAGAAGAAGCGAGAGAGGTGTGCCAGGATCGCGCCAAATAGAAATCCATAATCTCTGCCAACCCCTCTGAGTGACGGGTGTGAGCGCATATTTATTTATTTTTATTTATTTACTTAACATGTGAGCTGCAAGAATACAAAAAAAAGACCGAAAGTCTAACACTAGCGCACTTAGGGTATGACCACTAGCAGTTGCCTTACTTAAGAGATTTAGATATTTCAAAGTAAATAATCATGTTACGGAATAAACAAGTCCATTACAGAATGTACAACATTCGAGGATTGGTTTCGGATGGTGACCACATTATCCGGCAAAGCTTTAAATTCGGACATGTTCGCTAATGCGGAATAGGTCGCACGTCGAAGGGCCGGACATTGACGGAGTGTAGGTCGCGGAGGATTACTTTATCCGGATATCTGGGTGCCGGTCACGGGACCACATGTTGTTTTATTAAGACAAATATGTAGATACGCAGCCTTTCGTGCTATCGGAGGTTATGTAGGCCGAAGGACGACTGGGCCAATTTTTCACTGACAAGATTCATTACTTCGCATATTTTAAATCTAGTTAAAATATTTTCGGCCTACAAAAATTGTTTAATATATTTATAAATAAATAAATATGCGCTCACGCCCGTCACCCAGAGAGGTAAGCAGAGATTATGGATTTCCATCTTCTACATTCATACATCTACGCATGCATGCTCGTCGGTTATCAGTGCTCCTTATATCGCCCTTTTTTAGTAAACCACTAATCTGATCGATATAAGTTATCCTAGGGCGTCCCCTACCAACACTGCCACTCACTTTTGCAACATAAATTTGTTTCGTTATTCTCTCTTCATTCATCCTTTCCACATGCCCGAACCACCGAAGCATACCTTTCTCAATTCTAGTCACAACGTCCACTTTTAAGCCACACTTTTCCCTTATAACGCTATTTTAACCCTATCATTTAAAGTCACTCCTAATATACTTTTTAAGGATCGCATCTCAACGGCATTAACTCTACTAGCATGCTTTTCCTGCCAAACCCAGCTCTCACTTCCATACATTAAAGTGGGAACTAGTACAGCATAGTGTATTGCTAGACGAGCCTTCATAGACACATTCTGTCTCCTCACTACTTAGTATATTTATCTCTTACATTAAGTTATTTACTTCGAAAATACATTGCAAATATAATAAAAAAGTTTCTAAAACATTTGTTACCTAGATACTGGTATAAATGGTTAATAACGACATGATCTTTTATAGACAAGATATTGATACAAATTTAAAAGTATCTCACTAATTTAAAACTACTTCATAGTCTATAAATAATTAATAAATTTTAATGTTCTATATTTTGGCACAATTTACCGTTTTTACTCGATTTTATATCATTTAATGGATCATATTATAGGTTTTATCTTTCTAGCATTTTAGGCATCCGTTCACCTTTTGAGATAATGCACACTGTCGAACTTAAGACAAAATCGTAATTCTGCATAAATACGCTAATTCATTTAAAAATTAATTGATTATTAATCTTTTAGAAAAGATAGTAATTTAATTGAATATCGACTACTGGGAGATCACTAGTTAATATAGATTAAAAAAATTCTGGATAATTAACATAGTTATGGGTAAAAATGGTAATTTTTTGATAAAATTGTCTTATCTTGTAGTCGTGTTAAACTCTTAATTACTTTCGCGGGTAGTCCGCAAACATTCATCTCGTTACGAGACGTAGGCTTCATTATTTGCCCGTGCTCACACGTTGCCTCTCTCTCTGCAAATATTTACCTCTTAACGAGAAACCTGACTTCACCCGCGGGTACTGTAATAAACTTTTCTATTGTACGCTGCGGTTTGTATACGTTCTGCTGGGTAATCGTTACATTGTCTAACTGCTTTCATTGGTTTTAATTAACGTTTGATACATATACGAAACCGGCGGATGGGTTCCAACTTACGCAGAAGCGTAGCATTAATCTCATATTATGTTTACGTAGGGCGTTTATAATTTTCTTGTTATGTTTTACTTGTTGATGTTATTTTAGTAATTTGAAATTACTCAGCAAACGATGTGGTCTTAATTTCTTGTTTTATTTAGAAAAGTGATTTATTAGATATTTAGTAAAATAATGCTAGAATCGAGACTTATTTTAAGCAAAACCTTTTTTTAAGATTAACAATTTTTCAGGGGTAGTTCCAAGACGAACTTATATCGATCTAATTAGGGGCCTACTAAAGAAAGGCGATGTTAAGAGATCGGGGTCTCTTTATTATATAGAAGAAAGAAGTGAGAGATGTGTGACTATAATAAATTAATGTTTGTTATCGTTGCCTATCTCTCTGGATTAGGAGCGTGACTATAAATAAGCATGCAGGCATTTACTTATCGACAATTGTATAATTATTTTTCTCTACCTATTTAAGATCTCGAAATCTCAGAATTAATGGTAGAGAATATTCGGCGTGGCTGAAAGCCGCAGCAGTAAGGGTTGTGTTCGCTGCGGGCTTGAGCGATGACCTTTAATAGCAGACTTTGACAAAGCGCTCGGCGGTACCCATGAAAACGTTCAAATACATCATCGCGCTTGACAGCATGGTTTTGCGGAATACGAATTGCCATATACTATTTTTGCAACATTTCCTATAATATTTGATTAATATAAACGAGATGGTCGAGCGGACAGACGGTATATTTTTAAATACAAAGACCGCGGTTCGAATATCGGACATGGGGTATCAACTTTTGTTTGAAATAATGTAAGATTAATATTAACTGAATTTAATTCAATAAAATATTCAATTTATCTCTGATGGATAGTGAACGTAAATAATGTTTCTCAAGTGTATTAATGCCACCGCACGCGGAAAAGCGAATAAAATATTCAGCGTATTATCAAAATCATGTACAATATACGCACGGGTCAGCTTGTTCGATTTCAAAACAAACAGCTAATCTAGACTCGACTTTTTTTAGAACGTAATGTAGACGCCAGCGACAAATCGATTGATTTGTCTGACTGAGATCAAGTTGTTCATATACCAATTTGAAAAGAGAAAACAGTCCTCGTCCGTAATATTTAACATCGATTTAACCACGTGTAAAAGTTATACGAACACTAGTATGTTTTAAAGAAATAAACTTTTTTATTTACAAGAAGTAGTCTACAAGGAATACACGATTCTATTTCTGAAACGTACAAAAAAAAACCAATATCAAAGTGTTTTTATTTATTTACGTAACTCAACCGTCTGGGGGTTTCCCCTATACATTTCAAAAGTGTAAAGATATAAAAGAGTCTGGATGGTACGTTTTCAATCCGTCAAAAAAACTGAAAAAAAAATATGAGTGTAAACAATGAATGAGCGTAAATTTCACAGCAAACCATCATTGCGTCGGCATAGCCTTACTGACAATAGAAATTATTTCCCTCTAAGTATTGTGAGGATGCAAAAAATACACGTCGAGCTGTGACGTTGAGTGATGCGTTCCCGCGCGTCTCACATTGTCTGCGAACTGAAAGAGATTGCAGAATATGAAATACTTCAGTTTGAACCGCAAGTGCCTCATAGAATACGAACGCGCGGAGCCTGCTTTCCGAAACTAAAATATTCATAACGGTTTCAGCGAACAACGAATGCATTTTAGCAATTGGAAAATTTATATCGACAACTGTACACTGATAGAATTTCTAAACGGCATTTTTTTATATGATTCACATTTCCGATTTGACCTCGCAGATAGAATACATGCGTTGTCTTTGTATTGCTCCCGATAAAGGTACTTATTGCTTCTCCTATAACCATACATAAAATAAAGGGCGATTGAAAAAATAAAGCATCGTTCATTATATGTAATGCCCCCATCGTAAAACTTCCACAGAAACTGTATGTGGTTAATATTTATAACGCTTTAAGGCAAAGACGTCAATATCAAAGACTACAACTGACATTAGTTTCTTCGTTTATATTACAGATAAGTATTTTTATTAACATTAGTTCAGTTTAATCAAATAATAGCATGCTATCGAATACTTGAGTTGACAAGCGACAGAAGGCTCTGTGGTAACTATTATGTTAGCGAAGCGGATGCCGATCCCGCTGCAAATATTCAAATTAAACCTACACACTAGCTCGCGCCGGCCCTTTGAGCCCAGGCAACACGAATGTGAAGCTTTCACTGTTGTGTGTATACAAAAATATACTTTTTAATTGAGGGTGCTTTTATTAAACCATGGGTGTTATCGTATCTATATGGTTGTGGCGATCCATGGCAATAACACCTAAGTTATTAAAGGATCACTAACATTTTGCTATGCATTAACTGTAAAACCCTTTATTTAAGTTTCGATAACTCTTGTGGTAGATTCCATACGTTGGTGGTGGTTAAGATTTTTCAGCGAGCATATTGGTTGGAGTGGAAATAATCCCGCTGCGGTGCAGTTTATTACGTTCGCAATATAGCGGCGGGCGAGGCGCGATTCGATTGCCCGGCGCTGTACTCCCCAAAATTGATTTCTAAGTAATTTGTCTTTTGAAAACTCACGCCCCTAGTTTCAATCATTTCTAAAAATATCTGGTAATTATTTACTGTAGATAATTTGTAATAACAATAAAATAGAAGTATTATCTAGCAATTGAGCATTTATCTTTCGTTAGATCAAAACATTACGAAATTTATTGAGCCGTCTTTCCAATCTCTTGGGTCATGGCTTAGCGTCCAACTGATCTACGTGACTTAAGAGCTGAGTTTTGTAGAAAACTAAAAAAAAATAACGACTTACAACTCTACGAATTTCACTTAATAAGAAAATCCACCACACAATACAGTGATAGTGAGGGCCTTTTATAGACTGACATCTGCTAAAAAATATAATTTGATCACGATGGCGTGAAACATAAAATATAAAGAATATGACATCTAGGGCAAAGATTTTTCTAAATTTACTGGGGCCCACGGGAGGCTTATGTTAAGAACATGCCGTAAGCCAAAAGATTAAGACAAAAACATCTGTTTGTAAATCAGTTAAGACTCGAAACTGCGGTCGTGAGATTCAGTATACCAAAATCGATTCAGTAAAATACGTAAAGACAATATTACCTTGTCACATGCAGTGAAATTTTGCTAATTAAACATTGGGCTATATTTGCCCCTTAACTCATTTAATCATGTTAATAATTTCTCCAAAATGACGTATTGCTCGTGACGTGAATAGGCATGACCATTTATCTGGCAATTGTGCCAGCGACATACAACTATAGGCACTCTACGTCCGGCGGCCAGTCGTGTGAACCGCTCGCATTGTGCGGAGCTACGACTACTATGCCCCAATAGAACATGTTAATTATGGTCGAGTGATGGTTTGACAGTGTCACGAGACCGTTTATTGCCCAGATCGTTCCACAGCGGGTTTACATGGAATTTCTTGCGGTAATTTACATGTCAATATTTAACTTAAAATTATTATTTTTTAGAATGCAATTGTTTCACATTCGGGATTCAATAAACTCAATGAACCACCGATAGATATTGTTTTTGTATTGATGGATTATTACGAATTACAATTGTTTTGTAGTCATGACATCTGTCTCTCAATTATGGCAACATAATCGTGTCTCAATGGTCTCTCAATATTTTACAATTATCATCATTTTTGATTCGATATTCTTCTAATCAATTTTGCGGTTAGTAGCACGCTAATATGGCACCATTAATACACCATTAAAATAACAGAATATTCTGAAATCTTGTTTGTGTTTTATCTTCGTATCATCTCTTATAATAGAATTAGAAATAAGCCCCGGCTTCACACGGGTAGCGCTAATTATCTGTAGCCAGTAAAACACCATGCCGTGTGACGAAAGCCTCTAGATGACAAAATATGATGAAATGTTGTATCATTAAACTAACCTAAACCGCTATTTATTAGAACCTTATGGACTTTAAGAGTTAAAAATCGCTATACATTGAATATATTTAAGAAAAACTATATTTGGGGGCCTTCATAAACGCAATGAAACCCAAAACAATGATTATTAGAATTTTATCTGTTCTTCTGTATGTCTGTTTATCTGTGCGTTTGTTACCGCTAATCTCAGAAACGGCTTAACTGATCCGGGTGCAGTTTTCACTAATGTATTGTGGTAAGCTTCACTTAACATTTAGCGATTGTTTTATCTCAATCGGTTTATAAATAAAAAAGTTATATCAATTTAAAGAAACATCTGTTCGATAAAAATTCTATAAAATAGCTGTTCAGTTGAATAGGTTGAACTTTTAGTTATATATGTTATTAGTTATATTACTATCTTTAAAATGATGATGATTGAAAGTTTATTAGGGGTCCCATCTCATAGTAAATAAAATTAGTTCATTCTTTAGATGGCGTTACGGGTAGCTGTGTACAAATTAAAAAACGAAATGCGGCAATATACAATTAGAAAACCAAAAGATAATAAAACTAACTAAATTTAGTATTACTTTTAATATAAAATAACACTTAACAATACATTAAAATCAAAATTTGATATTTTTCATTATTACGTCTAAAACCCTAGCGGAAAAAATGCGAACCAGTACGATAATTAGTTCTCCGTTATTAAAAATTATCAAAAGTTGAAAACTAGATGGCGCTTATAAATCAATAACAATTTTCTCATTACTATTTGGTCTAATAAAAAAGTGTAGAGACTTTTAAAGATAGTAGTATATATAGTAGCTTATTATTCCCGAGAAGGGTTGGCGTTAGGCAGGCGGCCGGCCGTAAAAACTCTAGCCAGAACCTATATAGTATGGACTATGGTCACAGTTTAAACAATCATATGTTATTGTTAACCTTTCTATGGTCATGTCAATGTCCCCACATACGCGGGAAAAGGGCGGAGAGATGATGATGAGGTTACGGTAGTATTAAGTAGTCAATATAATTTCGTTTAAGTAAAATTGCAGGACGGGTGAAACCGCGGGGCACAGCTATTAAAAATAAAAACAAAGCTATCTTATCTTATCCAGACCAAATTATACATAGTGACCAAACTTCATCATCATCGATTAAGTAGTTTGGGAATTTATCCCGGCCAAACATCAGTTATTAAAATACTACGAAAGTAGTTAATATTAAAAGCAGTATTTATTAATTCAAAAATGTAAATTCATTAGTGCAACAAATTGTCAGGGCAAAGGGCGAGTTGCGTTGTTTTCAGCAAGTCTATATACAACGCGTGCTCGTACCTATACTTTTGTGCCTGTGTGTAATTTTAATGAGTTTTGCAATAGACGACGGAGCTTATAGTGAGGGTGGCTACGCAATAAAGCGGCCGGAATCTCAGCCGCTCTTCAACGTACGCTCTTTTTTAATATTATTTTCATCTTACAACATGTTAATTAACGCCTTATATTATCTCACGTAGAATTCACGGGGATATCGTATATCTATATCTAGGAGCTTATATATCTCTCGTATATCTAGGAGCTTGTCATTAGCTAGCATTTTAATTTAACCGCATATAGCAATGCGAAATATCGCTACTTAGAGTTTTTGTTAAAGAAAATTAGAAGTTTAGATTATGGTATTTATGAAATCATTACATTTTATAGCTAAGAAAGGTTTTCCATCAATGACGTTTTTGTTGCTGTAATATGATAATGTTATATTTTATATGTATTAATAAAACAATTTTCTGACTCCTTTTACAGTAGGAATAAGAAACATCGTATATAAAACCACATAATTGTTATCGATATTGAAAGTAAAATAATACGCACATCACTAGAGTCGTTATTAATTTCGACAGCAGTTATAAGCGAGGCAGTCGGCATTATTAGCTTACCCTTTAAAGTGTAATAATTTACTGCAGTTTATATTAAACAAAACAAAATTAAAACTTTTCTAACTAAATAGAACGGGGTGCCATAAGTGGGGAGGTGTTTGCATGGTAAACTTTTACACAGTTCTAACAGGACTTTGGTTTTAAATTAATTTATATTAAGTGTGAATTCTCAGAATTTTTGGGACAGCCGTTAAAATATTTTAAGTTTATTATGATAATATACTCAAAACATTTGAATATTACATTTACCACGATAACGTTGGATGGAATTTTAAGCTATGAATCTATTATAATGATCAAAAATAAGACATCACGGTGAAAATACTGATCGAACCCACGACAATGTGCACACCCATAAATCTTTTGTATTATAAAAATTTGGTTGTTTTATTTGCGATTAATAAAACTAAATAAAATTCTTCAATAAACTTTTCGATATATTTTGTGAACAAATTGCGACCGTATTTCCTTTATACGTACTAGATAAGAAAGAGTAAAAGAATAAAATCAAGTGAATTGGAGCCGGGAATGGAAGAGGCGGTCAATCGAAGCGTTGAGACGTCTCATTACATTCCTACAGTGGTCCTTAGAACTCCCAAGTTGAATTTATCTGCGGGGTGTGACGTAAATTGTGAAAAGTATTGTGTGGCTTTCAGCGACACTGTTGTTACTGGACGTAAAATATTGTACCACTAAGCAACTATCAATATATTTGTATTCTGCTTGATATTATTGCAACATGCTTTATATGGACGTTTCGGACATAGAAAGCAGAAATGGTACTTACTGAATGTATATCCTGGGATATTGTATTTCATTCTTAGTATTTGTATATTTATGGAATAACGAAATCAATAACCGAACACCCACTAAAACCACTAAAGATGCAGATATATTTCTAGCCTTTATGTAAGAAAAAAGAGACGGTAAGTTATAAGTAAAATATAATTAAGGAGAAAACCTATTTATTACAATTTCAACATCAACGAAACTTTTGTTAGAATTTATTAAAAGTGATTAAAATTGGCGAAGCAGTTTAAAGTTTTATTGTTACGGTCGACCATTACATCTCGGAGATTGTACAATCGACAACTCTCCGAGAAATTTCACGTTCGCACTCGCCAAGGCGAGTAAAGTTTAATAAGTGTTCCTTGGATAGATATCATACTAGCTCAAAGTTTTCGATAAGAAGCCGCTTCAGCAAGATTCGACCACTTTTACTCCGCTCCGTCTTATTCTTCCGCTTCGTCGGCACTTTTAATGACTTATTCCCTTTTTCTTTACATAGAAAAGGAAAGAATCTCATTAAAAAAACACCGAAGACTTTGTCTAGACTTGTAAAAGACTCTTTATTTAAATTTCGTCTGCGTTATTAACATTTTTAACCGGGATTAGTAGCAATGAGCTAATGATAAGATGGACCACTTAGATCAGGTAAAGATGGCGCTCGGAGCTGCATTTATATTTGGGATACTCCCGACTGATAAGTATATTATATACTATTTCTCTTAACGGCTGACTGACTTTTAGTGTAGAGCGGCTTAAAATTGAGTGGTTTACTTCGTAAAACTAGAGGTCGACGTTCGGTTCTCAGTAAGTTTTTATATCTACAAGCATCCATGTTTCAGATGATTTTGCAAGTTTTTTGGATGATGTATAGCTAACAAAGAGGCTCATTGTTCGTCATGTTGAAGACGAAAAAATAAATAACAAATTAGATTGCTGTCCACCATAATCGGGTTGGAAACATGAGAAGTCATTTGTTAAAAAAAAAAAACTATTTTTAGCGCAACGTAACAGTGTTCAATCATTGATAAAGTATTAAAAAAACGCAATATGCAGACGTGAAAAACTCAATATTTACAGACATTTATGAATCCTATATGAAATGAATACGCATCGCACACATCCGATTTCAAATGTCTGCCGGCGGAAAAAAAAAGGTTTTAAAAGGCAGTTTAAAACGTCCGTTTAAATAAACGTGAAAATAAAAACAGTTCACTAAAATCCAATCAAAAATCACGGGCGTTATGCTTTGCATTTCATTCTTGATATTGAAAGGGATGAATTAATAGCTGATTCAAACAAAACAATCTACACGTTACCAACGGGACTTTATAAAATGCCGTATGTTATTGTGTGAAATTGGCTGAGACCGGTCGCGAGTGATGTGAGCACAATAGATTAATTTTGTCACTTTTATCTCAAACGGATTAAAAATATAGAGCTTGTTTATGTTTTCGAGGGATCGAGTTTTTCGCATCAGTGGGATTAAACCAAGGATAACTCGAAATGTTACTCCAATCCCACATCCCCGGGAGCTAAACGACCTGCTTTTAACATTGGGGGCGTCTTGCCACACCTTTTTAGTTGGTTAAAAGTACCTTAATTTACGACGTTACATTAAAGACTATACTTCCATATTAAGGCATGCTAATGAGAAGGAAGACCCAAGTTTTTTTGCTCTTTACAACTCTTAACAACGACAAAAAAGAGTGAGCATTAGAGAAGAAGAGTGCTTCTCCTGTAACGCTCGCTCTTTTTTGTTATATTGATGGTAAAATTTTGAAATCTTTTAGGATATTCGAAGAAAAACTTCAATTATTAAAAACATCTTGGCAAGAATAACAAATTTAGTAAGTCTGCGACTTCTTTCTCGTCAAGTTCAAAAACCTTTAAGCATGGTGCGTATACTATCACGTATATATTGTATTGTAGATTATGAAAATGTATTTCTTAAAAGTATTTTAATTATGGTTAATTTGTGTATTCTGAACTAATTAAAAATATTCTAACACGCAATCATATAACACGAAAACTAACTAAGCATATTAATTTTAACACCGACCACTTTTATGTAATTAACAACATTGATGAAAGGTTCATAATATGACTTTGACAAAAAATAAATAAAAAGTAAATGATGTCAGAGTTAATTGAGTTTTCGAAAAATGAAGCGTCGACGATTGCTAAAATGTTTTTAAAATATGTGCGGCCAATTTCACGGTCGGCGAGCACCGCCTCGCATTTAGATGCCAACAGGCCCGAAATGAATTATTACGTACTTGCCTTTACTAATTCCCTTTTTAACCGATATTTCCTTATAAACCCGTATTCCTTCCGGTATTTTATGTTCGTTAAATAAAGCGTTTCATTAATCTTAACAAAACCCCGCAATTACCTTAATTAATTGTCTAATTTAAATCCGGAAAGGTTTTAAAATTTGTTTAGTATTTATGAAACAAGGAATTAAAAAGTAAATTTACAAAGATATGTGTACCATTCAAAGGGATGAGTTTATTTACACTATAAATTTTCGTATATGCAAGCAATCAGACTTCGTGGTCAGATGCTAGCACTAATTAAAGCGTTTATAGTAACTTCTGACCTCGACTAGTAACTGCGACTCTAGTTCGTCCTCGTATCCTTGCGATTAGAAAACCTAGCATGCTATGGGTGAAGGTGCAGGTACTAGAGGAGGCAAAAAAAGCTTTTGTATTAATTTATGGTTTTAGTTGGTTTAGTCGAATATATGGTGATCGATTCATTTCCATCGCGATTAGAACTTAAATATAAATTCGGGCTTATAGCTGTTAAGGATCCCTGTCTGCTCCTATAGAGTGAAAAGTCGTGATATTAAGAGATCCTACTCTATCTCCCTCCCATCCTTTTCTCTCCTTTATTTTTGCAGTCGATAGGTTTTGTTTCCAGATTCATCGTTTCAGCCGATATTCTTCCACTGCTGTACGTAGACCCCCCCATTGATCGCTCGGCTTCCGCAACTTTGACCAGATCATCCATTGTTAGGGAGACCTACCTATGCTGCGTCGGCCTGTGGCCACTATTCTAGGACCTTTCGGTTCCATCGGTCATCTATTTTGCAAGCATTGTGTCCGGCCAATTGTCACCGATGGTTTGCAATTATTCGGGCAATGTGAGTTATCTTGGTTCTACTGTGGATCACATCATTTCTGATGCGAGCACGCAGAGAGACCCCGAGCGTTGGCCTCTCCATTGCCCATTTGAGTGACCTTGAGCCATCTGATGGTGCTCGCAGTGAGGGGCCACGACTCAGCTGGCAACAAACACTTTGCTCATAGACTTTCGTCTTGAGACACCGCGGTAGGTGTTGGTACTATGTCTCGCAACTTCCCGAACGCTGCCCATCCGAGTAGGATTCGGCAATTGACAAAATCATTTTTTTTAATAAATAAACTACAAAATTATGAAATTAGGTACCCAGAAATCCATTACGTACGTACGTTATGAAAAAGATTTTCTTGGTATTTCAGTAGAAATGTAACGTCGCGTTTATTCTTATTTGCCTCGAAATTAGTTTCCTCAAAAGAAGGAGGAAAACATAAATATGCACTAGTCATTGTAGCAGAAAATAAAACTAGTTTGCCTCCGCGGTGTTTAACAAGGGTTGTTAACCCCGTCTGTAGGGCGGGGAACGCCCTCTAACTTTACACTCTATTATTAATGATAGACCCTTGCCCCGCCTTTTGCTTAAGGAAGTATAATGCAAATTGTTTTGTTATAAAATTATGTTGGTTTAAAGAAATTAAACAAACCCTTCTAAATACATTTCCTGATAAAACACGGAAGGGATTGTATTTATCAATGTGTTTATACGAAGTATGTCTTTTTATGACAAACTAGTTTACCAAGTAGGGTAAATTTTAAGTAAATAAATATACCTTACTGATTTATGCTCGGGACTTGATGCATGTCTGATTTGGAACCTAATTATTCCGGTGAAGTTATGCATATTTGACTAAATTTATGAGAATTAATTCAAAATGTAATAAAAAACTTATTTCGAATAATAAAATAATATTAAATCGCGATATTTATGGTCAAGCTTAATTTACATTACTATAAAAAAGTTGTTATTTGTTCTATGTTTGACTATGGTCTTTTTCTTCATATGAAGAGGCGTTTATTTTTCGTTTATGTTAAGTTTGCTCATTTTAAATACGCCATTACATTAAATTAAAAATCTTGCATCATTTATATTTAAATAAGATAGATTTTCTTATTTTCTTTTTTAGGCCAATGATAAAGTTAAAAGAGATGATCTGTGATCAACCTTGGTTGAGTTTGGATTGACCGGTGATCTTATACAAGCATTGAAGTCTCTTTATAAAGATTATACTGCTTGTGTTAGGATTAACGGGGCCTACTCAGACTGGTTTAGCATCAATAAAGGTGTAAGACAGGGATGTGTGGCATCCCCGTGGCTGTTCAATCTTTTTATGGATGATTGTTTGAAAGCTTTGAAAGACGAAGTGTGAATTAAGAAGCTATTTGTAAAATGTCTCTTATACGCCGATGACCAGGTCGT
>JWHW01029494.1:10998-27514 GCA_000931545.1 Papilio glaucus | reverse complement strand
AACTTCTGCTGCTGCGGTGAAGTTAATACGTAAGTACAGATAAAACGGTTAATGTCAAACTTAAGGAATAATAATATAAATACACAGCTATAAATCAAGTTAAGATATTAATTAAAACCCCTTTGACCGAGTCGGTGTAAGGTAACCCAGGATAAACTTATCCATCCTCCTTGCATCAGCCTCCGAACAGATAAAAAAAAGTCGATTTCACCTTGTTCACACATACGCGCGGTTTCTGAATGGCTTATCAAACTTTTCTTCTGCTAACATTTCTGTCAAGTCAAATGTCATGTCAAATCATGACATGTTTCGAGCAACTCTAATGACATTTGATCGGAAATTTGACAGCGTTACCGTATGTCAATAAAATGTATGAATTGAGAATAACAAATATATTAACATCAAACAAACTTTACTGCTGGTCTCTCTTATTCGGATCCAGTCATATCGATCTTCTGCCTTCATCTACACAACGGATTTTTTTTTTATCTTGCAGCATATGTGGTTCGAGATCGACTTATAAACTTTTTACAATCCTTCTTCTTCCAATCAAACCAATTTACTTTTAAAAAAAGTAATCATCCTTGTCTCCTTCACTGTCTTTATTTATTTAAGGTCAATACGAAAAAACTCATTTCGCCGGCACGACTTCCGTGGCTTTATTTAGCCGTCTTTTCGAAAAGACACTTTTTTACTAATCGCTTTGGTGCGGTTGAATACAGATTTATTTTATACAATGCATTTTTCATGAAGACTCGCCGATCTCGTCTGAGTGATCGGCGCTTTGATATCTTCAAAGGTCAGCTCTGTTCGACGGAAGCCAATTTTGTTAAATTTGTTGCGGTGATATTATTTAAAAAGTTTCTGTTAAATAGATATTTGTATAAATAAATTAATATGCGCTCACGCCTGTAACCCAGAGGAGTAGGCAGAGATCATGGATTACCATTTGGCGCGATCCTGGCACACCTCTCTCGCTTCTACATCTGTACATTTACGCATACATGCTGGTCGGATAGGGGTACCTCTATTATCGCCCTTCTTTAGTATGTTACTTGTTGTTGTATGATCGATATAAGTTTTCGAATGATTTTTATTTATTAATAAGTGTAGTAGTGTGTAGTGTGTGTGTGTAGTGTTTTATACAAACAGATAATTTGAGAGTTAGAAACTGCCATTCAACTATTGTTGTGAACCATCTCCTATCATAAAGTTAAGTTTAGTCAGGACGTGAAAACAATTTAATAAATGTCATATAAAAATTTGCTAACATTCTTATTTAAAAAAAACTCAATTGCAGTTGAATGAACATTTCACAGTAAAAAAGTTTATTTTAAATCTTTTATTACTACTGTTGCATTGCGGAGTTCTGCTTCAATATGAGGATCATAATAACGCTTGCATGCCATTTAGCGGCGCAGTGAATGCGTTGAAGCCGGACAATTAAAAACTTTTAAATTTTCTAGACTTTACAAATACGAAAACGACATTACAGTAATAAAATTGTTTCATTCAAATTTAGTTTAAACTTACTTAAACATGATGGCCACATAATATTAAAGATTTACTCATTACGGCTTAAATAACTAACTCTTTAAATTAACCTTTTAAAATCAGATATCTTGAAGTCGTTAAAAATTACATACATTGACATATTCCGTTACATAAGAAGCATGCGCGTCAAAAATGCGCAGTGCAATACCGGATATAAAATATGGCTACAAGTTCAACCAGTTTATCCCCAGTTCCGATTCGGTCCCAGTTGTATACAGATTTATTTATGACCAATGACTTCACGTTTACGTCAACTGTTCACATATATATAACTGGAACTTTAATTAATATCGTCCTCTTCATCGTTTTTTTTGTGACTGAAATGTCACTGTTTGCCTGGAGGAGGCACTTACAGCTACACCGGGCTCGAGGCGGCAGGGCGCAGAAGTCGCCGAGTCTAAGCCTCTTTAAGAGTAACTTAACTCGAGGGCACCCTCCGTAGAGGGAGCCTTGACTCGGGGCGCTACTTTATTATCATCACCGGATTGGGAGGCCGGTCGGTCATCCAGTAAACTCCCGCAACCATGACCAGATCATCCATCTTGTGGGGGATTGCCTAGGCTGCGTCGACTTGTACGTTGAGGCCATTCCAGACTTCTAACAATAATTTAATCAAATTAGTTAAATCTACTAGAAAAAAGTATACCGTACTATAAGCGTTCATAATTTTACTGCTAATTATTCAGATGTTACTGCAGTAGTTCTAATCATACCCGTCGATTCCCGGTTCACCGGTAACGATACGGCCTAACAGCTTTTACCGTCAATTACTGAAAGTGCAGTCAATCAAGAATATTTGAATATACTAGCTGTTAATATATTCTCCTATTTTAGGTGATAACATAACGAAGATAACATATAAACGAACAAATAGTTAGCGTTAGTCTAGTTAACATTTTAACGCATTATTTAAAACGAGTAGTAAGAGTAACCCTTGCAAGAGAGAGTTTGGAAACCCCTAAATAGTATTATATATAATAGATATTGTTTGGATATATTGCTTGAGGTAAATCATCCAATGTGTTTAAGGCAGTCACCAACACGATGATGTAGAGTTATTGAACGGTGGGTGGCATCAGCAGCGGATTCAAACAGACATGTACCAAAATTATTATACATATGTCATTACTAGCTGACTTGGCAAACTTTGTGTCGCCTTAACTTAAAAATATTCATTTCAATTATATGACGTAAAGGATTATCATAATGTGCATCACACGTAACTAACGTATTTAAGTTCATGAGGATTAATAATGTGCCCGTCTACATAGCTTCCCAATAACTGCAATGTATGTCATCATTTTTTAGAATTTAAAATGGGTATATTAAGCTATCCATAAAAGACGTTTTTGCAGATCTTTGAGCGCTTGCATTGTTAACGTTGTATAAGATATGTTTTTACGACATGCCATTACAAATCTTTGAATTTTTTTCTATATATATATGCATGTATTATACATATTAATATTCCTCTTGAATCTCCTCTGTCTATTGATGAAAAACGAATTAAAATCCGGTGCGTAGTTTAAAAGGAACGGATCTAAAGGAACAGCGAAAGCGACTGTGTTTTATACTAAGATGTACAATACAAATCTCGCAATAAAAGAAGTTAAGTCTTAGTGGACAGAATGAAAAACGAAGTGAAAAACTGAACTGTGCAGAAGAAATATTTTTTTCTGTAATCCATTGGATAGAGCTGACACGTATATGTTAGTGTCAGTACATATGAATTTATGAACGTAGGTCAGTCATGAATGTCGAAGTGGTCGACAATATTGCAGGAATACTATTCCTTTATTAAATTTATGTAACTTTAGAATAAAATACGATACGGTTTATTTGAAGTATTTTTATCCGACTGATCCAAAAAGAGGGTAATGTTTTTCGCACATATGTATGTATATGTATGTATATCCGTTCGATTGTGACCTCCTGTAGCCGCTTGATCAATTTTGAAGAGAGTGCTGTTATTATATTCATATTCTTCCTCGGTGTGCCACAGCAGAAAATGATCATATACAGCCAGTTAGGTTTATTTTTTAAATTAAAATACTTGGCCTTTAGGCCCCAAATGAAATTGAACGTTATCTCTTTACTTTATACCAATCAATAGACATACATATTTTGTATATTTTTTTAACATATTTCCTGCAAGCCAAAAAAATTCTACACAAATTTGCTTGGATTGTTTTTAGAGGCTAAATAAAATAATACGTTTCTTTTTGTCTTAGTTACATTTATTTTCAAATACTCAAAAACGTTAACGTACGTTTTTATGTCTTCATCACTTTTTAACACTAGCCTTAATCTACAACATGAATAAAATAATGTTACCATTGTAAATTCTCAGATAAACCAGTATATATTTAATTCCTTACCTCATAATACACTAGAAAATGTTTTCTATTTCTGAAACTAAGTGACTAATTATTTTTTTATTACATTCTACAAAGAAAACTAGCGTGACTACTAGGCACATAATGATATCTTGATAGGTAATCACTTATTCATTCTAATTCTACGCTACGAACACTTTGTTACGGGGTAAATTGTACAATTTTATCACCAAGAAATAATTTTAAAATGAAACTTGACTCGAAGGCGACTATTCGGTAATGCGACGAGAGTGAAATTTCAGATTGGAAACAGCAAATAATCACTAGGTTGTACTGCACTAAAAACTTCCATTAATCTGCAACTAATTTTGTATTATACCGTTATATGTTATAGGGGTTCACGATACCCAGCAGATGTGGTCTTGTTACTTTTTAACAAAAACATAGTCATGTATTTATGAAACGATTTCCATTAAATATGTATAATAAAATGCATGATGGGTGAAACCGCGGTGCAGAGCTAGTTATATATAAAAAATAATTCTTACCTGAGTTACCTGAAACAGAAGTACATAAGAGCGTCTGGCTGGCTAGTATGCAGAGA
Organism: Papilio glaucus; assembly: GCA_000931545.1. Lineage (NCBI taxonomy): Eukaryota > Metazoa > Arthropoda > Insecta > Lepidoptera > Papilionidae > Papilio > Papilio glaucus. The sequence continues at coordinate 23,020 of JWHW01029494.1, read as the reverse complement.
ATCAGAGCAAGATCCCAGGGCCACCAGACATCACGTATTTTCTGACTAACGAAATGTATACTATTGAATAGTATTAGTATATACTACCTGCTAGTTTGGTCAGATGGCCAATTTCCAAGTACCAGGTTGTCAAGATACATAAAAACATTACTTACCTCGCGTAAATTCTTCAAGCTGATTTTTACGCCTATTTTAGACAATATCATCAAAATCCTACTTCCCAGACACTTTCCGTCGGCCGGATTGCTTTGCAGCCAATTTAAATCTCTCAAAATAATTACCTAACTTCACGTATATTCTGACGCTCCATTTTTATGTATGTATGTATGTTCTGTTATGTTTTACAGATCATCCAAGGGCCAATCATACTCTAAACTCACTTTTAATTCCTTATTATTAATAGTTTAAAATTAAAAAAAAAAAACAGGTAAATTAAAGATCAACTTGTAAAAAAGTGCTCATCTGACCACAATAATTCTAGAATTTTGACTTACAAGCTGTTTTAATAAACTAGAGTAAACTTCATTTTTTTAAAATGAAATGTCAAAAACCAGATTATTTTAATTACTTTAAAAATTAAAATAATTTCAATGCAGCGTTGTTCCATGTACAATTTGAATATGACGTGCATGCGACTTAAAAAGTTTAGGTCGGGCACGATTTATAAGTGTATGTTGGTTTTATACTCTGAAATAAGCAAATTGTGGTCAATGATACCAAATAAAAACCAGAGACACCATAGACTGGACCCTCGTCGGTTATATTACCTAAAATGCACGGAGGGCGGGACTCAGGTACATAATACAACTTATATCATATCATGTACGAACGACTAATAACAGCAGAACAAATTATTGTTCTGGAAGTGAATTACTCAAGGAAACGGTTTATATAATATTTCGCAATTGCACACTTCGATAGAAATATTGGTTTTCTTTTCACCCCAGTAATAAATTCAACATAAAGGGTCACGCACGAACGTCACGCACAAAATCTCATGTATTTATTATTTATTCCCACATTTCTTTCCAAATTTAGATTTAGTGTTATTTTCGGCCGTATTTTACTACAGTTCTAATGTTTTTTTTTTTCGCGATTCGTAAAAAAAATTGGATTGAGGGTTTGTATCAAGAAAATTCGGACTGGAGTAGAAAAAGATTTACAATCTTTTCTCTATTATTCTCTGAATTATTTCCCTAATCTTTTAAGGTGATAACTATTTTCCTAATCTGTTTAACTAAGACATAAACAAATGTATTATACAGCTTATTTAAAATATATTTATTTTACACTTATAATTTAATGTTACGTTAGAAGAACGGTGTTTTTGAAGCTACAGGGCATTTAAATATTACTCAGTAAACGCCATATTATTATTATTTTGTATTATTGCTGAGAATAGATACATTGTAATAAATATATTGCTCATCTATAATATAAAAGTGATGTGTGTATTATACATATATGCATGTTTCCTATAGGTGCATCCACACCACAGTTACTTTTTGCAACGTTTCCAAATGTAAGTGGGCAACATCCGAAACATAACAAGCAGTAACAAAAGTTGAAAAATGTTACCTAATGTTATCGTGTTGCATTCTGTTGCTCTATAAAAAGTCCCGGGGCGGATCAGCAGTAAAATATAAAGAAACATACTTCTTTAAAAAAGGTTGATCCGTTAAGTTTTAACTTACAAATATTAAATTATTCGTTCATTAGTTCAAGCGACCAATATATTAGTGGAGCTGTAGTAATGACTTCAATCAAGTATCACGTAACACTCGTTAGCGATATAATCCGCTAATAGTTCTAGTTATTGACGCCAAATTCTGCTTCACTCGCTAATGAGTCAGTTGAGCAGGTGCTGCCGCAATTAGCTGCAAGTGTGTCGAATCTATGAAATTTGCGATTAGTAGTCGCCGTGCACAATGCTAATCGGAATAATTAAAATTAAGACGTCGACTATCGCTTTATATAATAGTCATAAAATCCGTTTAGTTTCCGCACACAAGTTGCTCCATCCTTCCAACCCTCTTAATACTATGCATACAGCATTTGGAGGTAGAAAGTATAATATAAAATCTCATTTAGTTCACAATGAAGAAAAAATATCCCCCATTCAAAAAAAGTACTGTGTAGTGGCGGCAATAAAGGATACTGCTACTTCATCTCATCCCAAGGAAGTCGTAATAGGCAACTACAAGAAAGTGACCCATGTCATCTTAGGGGTCCAAGACGACTGAGCTAAACTAACTGGCGATTTTAGTAAAATGCCAAGCAAAAAGAAGGGGCAGCAGCTTTACTGACTAAATGTCCAAAGTGGTGAGAACTAGGCCCTACAGTGACCTGGGATAGGCTGATGAGGAATTAAAAACTCTTAAGTTTTTAATTCTTGTAGAATCGCTATAGATGACCATTTTCTTCGAGCTCATTGTATCGTTAGGGGTTTTTTAAAAAAAAAAGTAAAATTCAAATGCTATGCTCTAAAATATTTAGAACTTCATAAGTTGACACTATGCTATGTTGGAAAGCTTATCAATTTAGTTTTACTTAAAGGTGATGATGGCACAGACGAATATTAGAGTATATCGTTCATTTTCTAACGATATAAGCCCGCAATCTCGGTAATTATTGTGTAACATTAAGTAAATCAAAATACTGAGAAACTATTATATTTATATATCTGTCATTCTAAGCCAGATACCAAAACATTTTAAAACACGTATTTATATATATTTTGAATGCTCGTTCCAGGGACGGTGTAGGCTGCAATCAGTCCGCAACGGCGCGTAGTCCCGCAGGATTAGGTTTCAATCAAGTCGCTGACCGCGCTCCTGATTAATGCATACTAAACAGGACTCTTATTGAACACAGCTTTTGAACAAAAGACTGAAAAACATTACTCTTTCTGGTATTTTTTTCTACTTTTTATGTAATCGGTTTTATTAACTATAACACAATTAATAATCACAATAATGTCCGCATTAATTTCCAATGTGTGATTGTTTTTGTAAGTCTTGCCGGTAGTATAACATAAGCCCATTCTTACATTGCAACTTCTTAATGAAGAATCAAATCGCTCCGATCGACCGTGAGGAATATCTTCATTGAAATGAGTTTTCAGCAAGCCGTATGTATGCGTGTCATGGCAAAATGGAATAAAACAAAGTAATTTTAACTTTACATCCTGTGGAATATAAATTTATTATTATTTTTTGTAGTGTATAATAATAAGTATATTGTAGGTAGGTTATATGATTAGTTTATAATATGTAGGTAGTAAATAATAAGAGGCCATTATGTGTAAAAATATTAAATCAGTCCGTCCGCCAACCCCGCCTTTCATTGACGTGCCCGTATTTATCACATTATTAATACATATTTATATATTTGGTTTGAAAGTTAAAAAGAGTTTTTTAGTGCAAAGAATTGCATGGTACCGGCGATGAGGCGAGCGCGGCTAAGTGCAGCTCGCATTAGCAATGCGACGCCGGCGGACGTCCGCCGCGTAGTTTGCCGAGACAACATTCTAAGCTTTCAATGTAGCAAATATTCTGGTGTTGAAACGTTTATTTTGCATATTAACGTCCGTGTCAATTGCATTACACATTATCGATATTCAAAATTGTTATCGCTTATAATCGTTAGGTTAACTTTTTTTTATTTTCAGACCATTATTAAAGGCTTATGTGTTGGTGTACGTTTAATACTAAAATTCATGTGAAAAATTCGCGTTTAACCAACATTTTAAATTAAATGTTGGTTAACATTTTAAACCGTAACATAAAATAAACGCGATAAAAATCCGTAAAATTAGTTTTATTCCCAAGGTAAAGTACATAAATTAATGGCTTAACAAATTTATCACAAACTAAATAAGACAATCTTTAACTTAAGGAGGTAAAGCTAGAAGTTTGTGCAGATTACTAGCACTAATCCAGGGACAGTCATGGACTTAGTTTAATGTTTTTGTACAAAGACTAAAAAACTTAGAAATCCTATTAATCTCTACCCTGCTGATATGGGCACATGCACGTGACGTATATCTAATGGAAATAGACATGAAAATAGTTTTGTTAGACTATTTTATAACGCTCATGCCGAATTTTGGGTAAGAAATTTATTGAGTTTTTTAAAATATAGGCAACCTAAACTATTTTTATTTTTTTTTCCCATTATTAAACCTTTCTTATATACCATGTGAATTGAAAGAGTTTAACTGTCCTTCACTGAATAAAAGAGGTAGCAATTAGTCGACAAAGAATAGTTGTCTTGAAGATTCATCGTTCGTAAATACTAAACGAATAATTCTTTGGTAAACTTATATACTTGTATACTTATGTATGTATTTTAATTGATATTAAATTGATAATTTATCATGACATGAAAATAGTGTTGTAAAGAACAATGTATCAGATTTTAAAATCAGAAAAATTCTTTCTTATAAGCTCTATGCTCGCAAGAAATATTTTTGTGGCTATGGTTTGTTGTTTTCGTTTCTTAGAACAAGATCGTTGTTCTTCATAATGTGCTTAATAAATTCAGTATTTTTAATGATAACAATTATTCACGTCAAGATCCGTTACATAATTGAGCTGTCAACGTGGACGCTTGTATAAATCTCATAAGATATTTATGCGCCGTAACGTACGCGCTACGGCTAAGGACAAAAATAATGAGTTACTACGGTACGGTACTTATACATTAAAAAAAGAACTATGTAAAGTGTTTTTATTATTTTTACAAACTAATATTACTTATAAATACAGTGAAAGGAACGAACGAACGAACAAACGAGCGAGCGAGTGAGTGAGTGAATGAGAAAATACAAATAATAAAAAAATATATACAGAAAATAATAATTTTAAATAATATAACCACCATTACAATGAATAGTTAATATACTGTTTTAGGTACTGAATTTTATATTTAATCCATAGTCCTCACATCATATTTAACTCAAATAGTAAACAATAAGAAAAGAACAATAGTTAAATAAATAGTCTCTCAAATATATAAAATAAAGATAAATTAAAGAAGACAAAACTCTTGGAATATGGTTGTGTATTATGTAAAACACAGCTCAGTAATTTGTGAGAAAAGATAATTGTCTTCAATATCACGTCAACTACAAATTACTGAGTATTTAAAGCTATTAAAAACGGCTTGTTAAATATTTTTTTCACGCGTCCAATAAATTATTAATACGAAAAATGCTTTGTTACAAGATAAGCACTTGAAGTTATACGTGACAATTTCATAGAGAATTTCAATATGACGCCACGTATCTCACGGTGCTTTAAATTGAATTTCATTTTCTTGAACGTTTTTGGAATTTGGCCTGCGAATATAAATGGAACATGCTACAGATATTATTCTGCAGTTTTTATATTCATATCTCTATTTGTTTACAACCTACTTCTAACTTTTAACCTAATTTATACTCCGCGTAGAATTGAAATATTCATTCGAGAGGTGGTGTTTTATTTTACCGAAATAGCAGTTACGGGTAAAGTGATAATGATTTTAACGAAGCGAAATGATATTTTAAATGTCTTGAAAATATTAGATTGCGCGATTTTTCAAGGTCAAGATGATATAAGTCGAATAATAATAAAGAATCATATCGCAAAATACAAAATATATTGGAAAATATACGCAGTTTTATCAAATTTCGCTTATTTCTCGCAAGTTTTGTTACCAGTTGTGTTGCATTTGATATTTAACACTAAACTGGATCTTCCGATATGCAAATATTACTTTTTAAATGACGAATTAATACAAAAATATTTTATATATTTCTTCATATACCAATCTGTCTGGATGTACGGTCATATGACATACAATGTAAACATAGATACGCTTATAGCGGGGCTTATTTTCATGGTAATAACACAATTAAGGGTGTTAAATTATAAATTAAAACATTTTAAAATATCTACGAAAAAGCTAACAAATTGTTCGAAAAGCATTGAATTTTCGGAGCTCAAGCGACACTTAAAACATTATGATACAATATTAAGGTAACAACTTTTTTTTAAAACATGTATAGTTCTTTTGTTCAAGAAAATATTATTAATTATTTTACCAATAAACAACAACAACCAAAATTATTATTCTTAGATGGCGAGATGTATCTATTTCTGAAATTGAAAACTTATAACACCTTTGATTTTGACTCCTAGATCACTAATTTACAAATGACTTTCTCAGAAATTCGAAAGGCATCGCAAATTGATTTCATTATTTCAAACTTCTAATTTTATTTCTATTGCAATTTTAGTTACTGTTCTAAACTCCAGCAAATACTAAGCGTGTCACTGTTTGTGCAATTCGGAATGGCTTCAGCTGTTATTTGTGTCATTCTGTGTGGAATGTTTTTGGTAAGAACATTTTTTTACATTTTCTCAAAAAATCGGTTTAGTAGTTTATGATTAAATCCAGAATAAACAAATACTTAACATATTTATCTGTATTATATTAGCATCAACATAGCGAATATTCAATTTGTTGAAATATTAACCGTCTATGTACAATACTTTATAAGAGACCATGCTGTGTCTATTGTCATAATTTGAAAACTGTACTTACAAACTGTTATCGGTCTTAACATGCATATTCGTACTTACAAACTGTTAGCGTTCCTAACATGCATATTCGTCCTTACAAACTGTTAGCGTTCCTAACATGTGTATTCGTACTTACAAACTGTTGGCGTTCCTAACATGCATATTCATACATTTCTATAATAGATAACAAAGTTTTTTTTTTCAGCACACATCAAGAGAAAGTTTAATTTTCATGATATCATATCTATTTGCGATGACATTGCAAATTTTTGTACCGGCATATTTGGGATCGATTCTTAGTAGCGAGGTAAGATTATCAATATACTTATAGATTAGATACTTGAAATATGAACACAACTTGTTTATTAACTTCTTTAACAGTGGTAGAGACATGCACAACAACAGCAACTGTTGCACAAACGAGCCGGCTCAAAATAAATAAATACCACGACCTCGCAGAAGACACTCGTGAAGAAAAAGTAGCTTTCTGATGAGTTAGGTGCCAGAGGCCTAATTGTACTTCGAATTTAACGGGGAAGGGAATGGAGAGTAACAGGAAATATCGTTTATTCTGTCTTCTCCTCTTCTGCATGCATGTACCATTATAATTACATACATATGGTACAGTAAAATTACATGTATGTATGTAATTGTACAGTGAGATTACATTGTCATCAGTAAAGAGTTGTAAATTATCTTCAACAAATTTTTGCTAACCTTGTAACTTTTCATTTAGAGCGAAGAACTTGTATTTGCTGCGTACTGTGCTGAATGGTTGCCGCAATCTAAAGCGTTCAAGAGCAGCATCAATCTTTTCTTAACGCGAACAAACAGGAAAATGTCGATTACTGCGCTAAAGATGTTTCCTCTTTCCTTAGACACTTTTACATGGGTAAAATTACTTTGGTTTCATATTTGTTATTTTAATTCTAATATATTACATCTACAGGGTGTCATATTGTTGTTGCAGAAATAATATTTTTTTTATTATTTTTATATTGCTTTAGAGTTTTCTCTTGGCAAAGATAAAAAAATGATCTTATTTTTTGCACACTGTTGCCATTTCTTATAACAATAGTCTGTAAGCTAAGAAATATTCTAATTTAATATTAAAATGTTAAATTTATTAATTCAAATATTGATAAAGTCAACATTATTATGTTTTCAGATCATGAAGACGGCGTATTCCTTTTTGACTCTAATAAGGAACATACAAAATAAACAAAATTTACATCGCACAGATTAAATTGATAAAATAAGTTTACTTGAATTTATACATATTCTGTATTAGTAGTTGACCAGACTAAATATTGTAAAATTAAATGAATAGATCACCATTATAATACTGTTATTACTTCTTCAACCCTACATTTGTTAAAACAAATGTATTTTGTCTCAAACATACCCTGCTATAACATAGTTGTTGTCTACCCACTTAATAGACTAGCTGGATTGTTTGTATATTTCTTATGCTGTGCAGACGTGCTTTCAGGGAACTAATGAGAGCGACCATTACCGGCGTGTGCGTTCCGTTAAACTTTCACAATGAAACGCGTTAGATGCGTGCGTAAGGATATAAATAAAGTACACTCATGGTCTAAGATACGGCGTATAAAATTTATATCCTCATCTGTTACTTGATCAGAATTTATATTATATGTAAGATAATATGTACATTGTCACATATTGTCTAACATACATAGCCAACACTGTTAAATCGGGTTTAACAATCCGTTGTAAGTATGAACTTGACCCCTTGAATCGCCAATGGCGAGTTACGCAAGGGTTTAGCCTGATTTAATTATTACAATGTACATATAAGTTAGACAATATTTACATTGTTCTTTTGTTCTAGATCCTGATCAAATAACAGATGAGGGTATAACTTTGTCATGTCGTATGTTATATTATCACAATATACACATATCGTGCAAGGATACGATATTCTATTACGATAAGCAGTAGTATGTTTAATATGTTTCCTTACGTAAATACATGAAGTTTCCACAATATAAAAAAAAATAACGAAAACTAAACGTTTTCGTTATTTTTTGTTGTTTTTGTTGGTTGTGCATAAATGTATACTTGTACAAAAGAAAAACACCCTGTGTCTATGTATCAATGATGTTTGTGATTTGGAAAACGTTGTAATAAATTTTGTTCTTAATACGGCTAGTGGCACATGGACAGCTGCGATAGATTTTTACGTCTTCAATCTTTCTTCTTGTTTTCTTCTTCTTTTTTTCTTTAGTCTTCTATCTTTAGTCATTTAGTATAAACACAGGCAGTCATATGGACTACCGACAGAAGTGAAATCTCATAACTGGTGGGTAGGCTCGACATTAGTACACATATAAATAATCAACAAAAAAAAATTTTTTTTGTTGATTATTATATGTATCGATTTAAATTTAAATTCAAATTGTATCTAACAATAAAATTCAAAATTGACTGCAAGAAAAATAAATGAAAAAAACTTCGTCGGAACTGTTCCAAATTCAAATAAGCATGTTCGTGACACGTGTTGGTGACGCATGTTGTTCACGCGAACCTATAAGATTTTCCCCTACCAAATATCGTCTAACGGGGCTAAAGACATTTTCACTTCTATACCAAAAATCTGACTATTTAAGGTATTCCACATCCGTTGCACAAATTTAACTTGCTTTCATATTCCAGTCGGCAGTGTGTGCTCACAATGAGCATGCCTACAGGCATCATTATGTTGGATACGTGCGCCTTATTATTCCTCTAGGTTGCAATTTGTGAGAATATAAAATCATGAACGTTGCCTGGTTTAATCTTTGCTGTAAAAAAATTGAGTTCTGGTTATTTCTTTTCAGCATATAGATTTTAACTGATAAAAGATTCCTCTTGCAGGGCGTCTGGTGAGGTCTTGCTGCATGTGAGTCGTTGCGCCTATTTCTAGTTACTAAGCAATAGTGCAGTAACATTACGTATGGAATATATATAAATTAAATATGAAGTTTATTCAGATGTTTTTATCTATAAAAAAAAATATTCATACTAATCATAACGCAAAGGTTTAAAGAAAAATGCAAAGTTTCTTAAAATCAGAACTTTTGCTTATTTTGCGGCTTTAACAGATATTTCAATTCGGATTGAGACTCAGCTGAGGCCTTAACAATTTTCTGATTGAAACGAATGACGATTGAAGACTATTCTCTCCAAAGATAGGTCTGATTTTAAGAACAAACAAAAAAGTGACAAACGACCAAGCGGTTTACCTGACATCAAGTGATCGCTACCCATAGGCATCTACAACAATGTAATGTGTTGCAATACTTTGCCTAACTTTAATGAACAGAGGAATTTAATAAACAGTAAAATGGATATTTCGTTCCTTTTCCCATCCTTTTCTTATTGGAAGGGGATGGGAGTAGACTTAGGCCTCTGGCACCACACCTATCAGAAACACCAGAATACTTCTAGTTCACGCCTGTCTTCTGTGAAGTCGTGGTCCAGCCAGCCCTGCAGTGCAACAGACGCTGGCTCTACCACTGCTAATTTGCCCTCCTATAAACCTTCACTCAAGCTTTTCAAGTCAAAGGACACCCTTTCGGTGTATTTTAGAGCTCTTCTTTAATGGAATGCGGTTTAACATTTCCTCCAAGTCAGTTGTACCAACGTAATCGGCGAATAGTAGTAGTAAATATCTCTTATTTTACCGCGAATACAGGAATTGAGTCCCAATTTTTTGACCCGTGTATAGTGAAAACGCGAATAAAGAAAGCGCTTTTAGTATATTCAATTTTGAATTTTATTGATAAAACACTATGGTTCATTTTTGGTTATTTATTTTTAAGCTATTATCGTCCCTGTTTTGAATGTTCTCTTCTGTCGGCAATTCTGTTATTCAGTGTTTTTATTTTTAAAAGTAATCGTGTCTACTATTATGCTATTTACCCCAAATTGCTAATTATATAACCATATTTTTTAAGATAAATCGCGTTTATATCATTAATCTTTGGCACCAAGCAACATAAATAAATAAATAAATAAATATGCGCTCACGCCCGTCACCCAGAGGGGTAGGCAGAGATTATGGATTTCCATTTGGCGCGATCCTGGCACACCTCACTCGCTTCTTCTACATTCATACATCTACGCATTCATGCTCGTCGGTTATGGGTGCTCCTTATATCGCCCTTTTTTAGTAAACCACTAATCTGATCGATATAAGTTCTCCTAGGGCGTCCCCTACCAACTCTGCCACTCACTTTTGCAACATAAATTTGTTTCGTTATTCTATCTTCATTCATTCTTTCCACATGCCCGAAATATACATGAAGCAACATAAATGTAAAATATATAAAAATTGTAAGCTTGTTTGAAAATAAATAAAAATTTAATTTAGAATCTAAATTATAAAAATAATTTATAATCTCATCATGAACATTTAATTTATAATAACATCTAATTTATAAGAACAAATAATTTTCTTTTAGAATAAAAGAACAGCAGTAACACAACTATTCAAAGATCATGGAGAAGAAGTATCTATCAATGATCTTGAGTATTTTACGTTAGGAAGTTATGTTCCCCTTTTGCGTTTAAGAGACGGCTGTCCTACCCGACAGTTATTCCGCCGCAAGAATTAAACGAAAATGAAACTCCCTCGATGCGTTACAACTTGAAATTTTGTGCTTTAATTTACCTTAAATATTTGACCCTTCCATTTCGAGTGCTATGTTGTGAATGTTAATGATTAACAGTAGGTTTCGTTGTTTAATTAAAATAGGACAGAAGACAACCGAAAAATTCTTTAGTAAATTTAGTTTTTATGAAAGCAAATTAAAAAAATGCTTTGCAAGTCATCATCTCCTTGCCCTTGTCCCACTCTTGTGAGGTCGGCACAGTATGATTGTAGTCCATACTGTATAGGTTTTGGCTATAGTTTTTACTGACGCCAACCCTCCTTGGGAATAATTGGTTGTACATACATATGTCTTGTTTTATCAGTGTGATCAAAGAATTTTCAAGTGTTGGCAAATATAATACATTAACCAATATTTAGGACTAATTCAATATAGATTTATTTTTATTATACATTTAAAGAACATACGAGCAGACGATCCTTTCATATTAACGAATCATCAGCGTTTATTCTATCTATTACGATATGGACTACGGTCGTACTATACCGACTCCACATAAAATGCTAGGATGATAAAAAAACACTAGATAAGCTGCGAGTCTGTAAAGAAAGATCGTTGTACGTTCTTTTTTCAAGGATCTTAAGTCTAAGTTTAAAAATACAATGTACAATGAATTCACAAGGCAAAAAGTTGTGCAAAAACCGTTCCATTGCATAATACCGATCTTTAAGATAGTGTGTATGGAACAGTGGTAGAGTCCGCAACAACAACATCTGTTCCACGAATGCGCCGGCTTGACCGGTGAAATACCACGACCTCACAGAAAACAGGCGT
>JWHW01029459.1:27997-40400 GCA_000931545.1 Papilio glaucus | reverse complement strand
AAGAACAGATAAACGAGTCTAGAGTGCGTAAGTATATCATCAGTACTGGTTTTCAAGGCTATTTTTTTAAATGATCTCACTCATGACTTTCTTTTGTCAATGTGAGATCGAAATTTATGTCAACTTGACGCTGGTCACAACTGGAAGTAACATCAATGAATCATTTCATATTTTGGTTGTCTAAACCCAAATTGCCTTGTAGCGAACTAGATGGTGCCAATAGTTAATTAACTCGCATTGGAGTTTTTTTCATGTTCTAGGTACATAAATATATAAACACTAAATTAACTAGATAGCGCCACTGGTCATTTCACTCGTGTCACGAGCGATCATGCCAATGTGTTTTGAATTAATTGTCATTCTTTTAATTGTGCGTGTGTGTGATCCTGCTTCGAGTATAGGACTCCAGCTTGCTTGCATGATAATACTTATGACCCTTAATAATTAAGTACCAAGATCCGCGAGCCAGTTTTATTGAGGGATTTGCGGAATCCTCATCCACGAATTACTATATATATAATATAAGCTACAAGCAATGCCACTCAATTAAAAAATAATAAATTTTTCTTGCCTTATATCGTTTAAATTTTAGATTTGATTCAGTCTGAAATATGTGATAAATGTTTTAATATTTTTTGGCAAATGATAACAATGGGAGGAATGTTATAAGAAGTTTTTATTAGATTTTATTAAATTATTATAGCATGTACGATCCAATATTTTTTGTTCGGTGTAATGAAAAATTGCGCTCTTTATAAATAGAAAATACTGGAAATGGATGAAAGTACATTCTGTTATAAAGTCATTAGATTTAAGATTTTTAACAATTTTATTGCACAGTATAGGATATAAGGAGTTCTTATATTCTATTAATTAAAATAGGAACTTCCATTGAAAAAACTAAATTAATAGTCTAAATATAAATTATATGACATCTGTACGTTAATAATATTGCTACGTAATAAAATTACTTTTAGAATAAAGGCGCAATATAACACTCTGCCTTATGATACGTGAGCCGTAGCGTGGATTTCTGTACGTCTTCGAGCGCGTCCTTATTTACATATACCCACTAAGTACCCTACACCACAAATCAGTCGTTTATGTGGTATGTATGTAGCTCGTTAAGTTTGTAAAAAAACACCGGACATACTCGAACGCGTCAAATTAAGAAAGGGGAGTTGTTTAAATGCTAATAAGTGTCCATTTCAATAATCTGACGAGTTGAGCAACATGCAAAGGTGTGCGGGTATTACAAACTTGTTAAACGAAACCGTCACCTGGAGATCCTTGTTTGTTTGTTTGTTGACATTTTAAAGGAAATACTTCAAGGATAACGTGTTAAGATATTCTGACGATTTCAACTAGAAGCGACGAGTAATAAGAATCGTAAATTACTGTAGAGCCTTTCCCCATTGCTAGGAGTAAAAATGTCATATAACCTTTTTTTCTTTTTACCATCTTATCTTCAAAATCAATCTCATGACGCTCAAGGATGTACAAATTTAGTATCGTCGGCTCCCGACCTATGCCTTATTAAGCTGTAAGTATATACATTCTGCCTTTTTATTTTTTTTGTTCTTTTGTTTAAGGAACTTAATAGTTCCTACGACGCACCCTTATGGGTTCTTCCTGATGCCGCCAGATCTGGACGCACTCTAAGATATCTTTAATAACATGCCAGACATTTACGCATTTTCATTTAAGAATTGGTGGTGTTCAACACGACTTATGGTAGGGTACAACAATTTATTCAACAATTCGAAATTGGTAATAAGCATAAAACTCATAATCCTTTAGAAAATCTCATTCTTAGAACGTCTATCAGCGCATGCAAGCAAAATTTACGATTCTATTTTGTGCTCTGACGACGTCATTTGCATTGCCGCGTTATTAAACTGAATATTACATACATCGCAAGCAAACCTCATTATACCAAATATTTCAAGGGTAATATATTATTTTCCTAAATATTACGCTACCAAAATATAGATTGGACCGGGAAGGGAATATTTTCCGTGGCTCACAGCTGAAAGATGTCTTTGAATTTTTAAAAATAAAGATAAAATATTAACGTTATCACACACATAAAACTTCAGTATCACAACCAGGATTTATGAATCATAAAAAATCTCGTATGTTTGTGAGAATTATGATTCGCAAAAAGAATATCTTTGTCCGCACAGAAGTAGAGATTTTGGAATATTCGCATAATAATAGTAACATTCTGTAACGTTCTATTGTGGAAATTAACAGAAATAAGCTACCGTCATATTTGAACCGAATAGATTCGGTGAAAGCGGATTAAGTGGATTATTAGGGTGCGTCCAAATCTGACGAATGCGCCACGAAAGCGTTGCTCGTGCGAGCATTTTATGTTCGTGCGCCGTTCTTGCGCTGCCCGCGTGCTGTACGCGAGCAAGGTGCTACTAGCCGTGCGCGAACCGCGCAAGAGCCGCGCTAGTGATACAGTACGACTCGGGAGCTGCACATTCGTGGTGCACTCGCCAGATCTGGACGCACCCTGGAACTTGTTACCTTAATTGGATTAATTTCGTGACGGCAAACAGATAAACCAATCAGTATAAAGAAAACAGATTAACACATTGATTCATGTTTCATCCAGATTATTTATATATTCAATGAAATCAAGCATCAAAGGTACCAAGATAATAAAAATGTATGTTATCTATATTGTGAGGAAGAGCATGTAGAAATCAAAGCTCTCTAGTGAAAGATGTGAGCGCTTCCGAACGTTGCCGGGATTTCGCTGAAAAGCTATTGAATATTCGCGTTGAAGAATTTTACCAAAACAAAAGTAACACCGTATATTACAATGATATAAAAGAACTATTCTATTTTGACTCTTTTAGAAATTTTGTTTCTTTTCAATTATTATTGGTTTGTATAATATACAAATTGATCGACAGTAAAATAAATAACGTTTATCTTTAGTCAAATATGATAAAATAATAACGTTGCTATTACGCCTCGGGTTCTGGCTTCAGTTTACAATTTAATGTATTAGTGCAATATATTTTTAGCATGGTCTGCAAGATATTACTAGTCATGGGCATGTGAGTTTTAGATATGAATGTGGAGAGATATATCGGTAGGAGTAGGTCTAAGAAAATAAATCTCCAATTTCCACCCAAGAAAGATACCACCATTAAGAAGGGAGTTACTATTGAAGTGAGGGCTAACAGTACAAGACAAAAACCAGTCGTGCCGACCCCACATATACTGGATACAGTTCAGGGAGAAGATAAATATATTTCTTTTATTCCGTAACATCAAAGACGTACTGCGAATCACTAAATGTTATGTGATCATTGCCGTCCATGAACGTAACCAACATCATAGTTGCATTGTCAGTTTTGCCGCATAAAACATTTTGTTGTATTGATTTGGAAAAACTGCTGGGGACAGATTATTCTATTCTGCACGGTAGATATGCGAGGCAAGAAGCTGTTAAAGAACCGTATAGTTGTGAAATACTACCTAAATAAATGGAATTTATTGATATTTCTTACATGGGTAGAGTATCATAAGATATTTTACATAACTGATAACAAATAGAAACAAAAAGTCGATAAACATTGAGAACGCAAGCCACTGAACACGGTTCGTTAGCGCTCATAAGGCGTGTGTTGTTTTTGCTCTCGCACGTCGTCATTCAAGAGTAAGCCGAAAGTAATATTTGATAAGGGCGTCAGAACACGGAGCAGATGTTCCTGTTTAACAAGTAGATCTTCGTGACTGCGCTCCTCTGCAAATATGTTTTCGTTTTTGTTTACGACTTTGACTAACAAATTTGTTGACAAGCTGAATGAATCTCTCTAATTCTTCATCACCCAGCTATAGTACACCGTACAGTTTACATATAACCGAAATAGATTATTAGAAACAGTTAAAATATGAAATTATTGTTTTGAGGTACTGGTTATAAGAATCCAGAGCAAAATTTCTTCACTCGACAGTTTTAATATTAAGAAACACAGGCAATAAGGACTGCCAACTGAAGTGAAAACTCAAAACTAGTGAAAAGACGCGATAAAAGTTCAAAAACAGATAGATGATAAACAAAAATGAACTCTTGTATATTAACAATTAACTACAAAATTGAATGAAGAAAAATAATAGAAAAAAGTTCGTCGACTGTTCCAAATTCAAATAAGGATATTTCTGAAGCGTGTTATACGCATGTTGTGTATGTTGTCCACGCGAACTTATTACATTTTACCCATAACCAAATGTCGTCTAACACGGCTAAGGAAGTTTTCACTTCAATAATATAAAAAAAATTGATTGTTAGACTTTTGATTTTAGTTCTTATTGTGATGACGGATACAGCGAAATCGGAGTGTTGTTTTTTTTGTTTGATGTTTCGGAAAAGATGACGCTACGATAGTGACATTATAGAAGTTCCTAATTCAAATAATATTCTAACAACATCGATAATGGTCTGGCCGTGCGTGGGTAATCTGTTTATTTGCGAGACAATGTTTAGTTAGTAGGGATATTGGTATAGTCAGAGTCAATAATTCAGTTGTGTCGTGTTTCTGGCATCATTGTATGCAATTAGCTAAAGTACACAATATAGTACTGCGTCTATTAGTAAGGATTTAATTAGTAGTTGTAAAACATTGACAAAGTTAATGATAATACATACATAAAACTATCACCACTCAATACTTAAATGTGTTCAATTCTAATAAATTGACACTTCAATAAGATCCATAAACTCATAGAGATCTCGTTTACCATTTTATATGATAATTTTTCCAGCGCATGAGGTCTATCCTTGAATGTGAATCTCTGAAACATTCGAAACTTTCTCTTAAAGTCACAATAGAAAAGAAGTAGAAATATCCGAGTAGACTTATTACCCTCACGAGTGAGATATACGTAGCCAGAAAAGCTTGAAAAATGATATTTGGGACGTGAACGTGAATGCTTTGGACGAAGTGTTCATCGCATTTTCTTTACGAAATAAAAAGGAACATTTTAAAGAGAAAAAAAAATTATATCATTCAAATAATGTAGAGATAACGTAATATAAAATTGATTATTCGACCGTTAAAAGTTGATGTTTGAATTAATTAATGGATAAACAGTAGTAGAGCCCGCAACAACATCTGTTGCCCGAATGAGATGGCAGAGTACAAGCGTGAAGTAGAAGTAGGCCGCGTTTCGTCTGATGAGAGAGGTACCGGAGGCCTAATCTTCCCCTTTACAACCATATGTAATAAGAAAACCATAGTAAGGGGAGGAGCATTTGATGCGGGAGGGGATAGACAGGAAAAGGAAAAAAAAATTTTTCTATTTGTCCCCTCCTCTATCCATTAAAGGAAGCGCGTCACTTCATATCGTGTGAATAGCTCGTTTTACACCGTCTTCTATAAAAAATAAATAAATTTGTAAGTTTAACTAATAAATGCCCTAAAGAGGCATGGAGTCGTCGAGATAAAATATTATACATTTTAAATCATATTATATTATTTATGTGATCATTAAACTAGAATATTAGTTGTTGTACACTAATTTCACATACATATTTATTATATAATGCCAAACTTGTAATAGTAGCTAAGAAAAAATCGAGGTTTGACAAAAAGTACTACCAACTGAAGTGTGTTTAATATGAACATCACGAAGTCCTTAACAAGATTAGGAACCAACGCTTTCAATAAACACGTAACGAGATTCAGTGTGTAAAATTGAAGATTTATCTCTTCATTCGTGACAAGGGACAAAGAGTAGGGTAACAAAAAAAATTCAAAGCGTTCCATTGAAATACGCAAGTCCTTTACGTCGGGTAAGACTTTTTAAAGAAATCCTTTTTTAATATTCCCTTAGAAATTCGCAAAAAAAGTAAGTACACATTCAGTGCGAGTGCTTTACCTTTCTCAGTGCCTTTGCTTTTAGTAAACCGCGAATTGCTAATACCTACCTTTCAGTATGCAGGGATGACTATTATTTAATATGCTCATATACAAGAGCAGTGGTGGCCTAGTGGTTTAGGCCCGACATACTTACCGTAGGTCGCATGTTTGAACCAAGGCAGGCGCAATACTTTATGTAATTTATTTCGTCACCGCTGCTCCAAAAACGATGAAGGAAAACATTGTGAGGAAAAAACCGGCTTGTCGCAGAACCACCAAATTCTAAGACATGTGACATCTACCAATCCGCACTGGGCCAGCGTGGTGGATAACGACCCCTTCCTTCTATCGGAGGTGAGGCCTGTGTCCTTGAAGTGGGGAAACATACTAGAAAAGGCTGATTATTATTATTATCATATACATATATGTGGGATTGACTCGAAACATGATACTTGAAACAAAATACAGGAAAATATTTATTCTTTATTACAAAATTTTCCTTCAATTACATCCTTTTTAATATCCTTATCCTATTAATGACTTAAGGCGGCTTCACTTTTGCGTCCCGGATGCTGGAGGTTTGTAACATCTTTGATTATATCTAATGGTTACAACTGAGGATTAACAAGGCTTACATTAGTGAAACCGATCCGTTTAATAGATGTATCCGGGATTATGAAGGTTATTACCAATTACTAAAACGTAATACGATTAATTTAACATTATTTTTTTGTGATAACATTCCATTCATAATTCTTGCTACATACATACATATTAACGATATAATCATGTCATTCTTCGTGTTCATTCACATCAGAATTATTAACAACAAGCTTGCTAAATTCACTGTTAAAGTAATCGGCAATCATGTTCCACATGTTAATCGAATACCAAACCACTATACTCAAGGAAAAAACAATACGGAATATGAAGCCAAACATTTATGTGAATGTTAAAGTCATACAAATTTAATAAATTAAAATATAAAAATAAAATTATATAAAACCTAAATGATTTCTATCTAGTGCCTCTTTAATTTGAAACCTAAAATTGAATCACGACGACGACTCTGTCTTAACTTTGAACTAATACTAATTTAACAACTTAAAAGTTAAATTATTTAACGCAAAATGGATTTTGAAGAAAGTTTGTATTTATCTTATCACTCGGATAAATTCGATTTCATTTATAACGAAATGTTTTTATAAGTTTCGATCAAAACATTCCGCCGTTTTCCTTTATCTGTAAAATCTGCTCGTTAATATTTAATTGAATGTGACCTGAAAAGCAATTAAAACTGTTATTATTTCGTATCAGATAAATATTTACACATAAAGAGATTTATAATATAAACAAGAGAATTTGTAAAACGATTAAACTTAAACGATGACACGTAAACGTAGACAGACGTACGTGATTCCATATGCTGTGGTCCTGGCACACTTATGTCGATTCTTCTACATCCATATCTCTACGCATACATGCTCGTCGGTTACGGGCTTTTTTTTTTAGTATATCACTAGTCTGGTGGATATAACTTCGTCTAGGGAAACTCTACCAGTACTGCCACTTACTTTTACAACATAAATTTGCCTTGTATTGCACCTCGAATATAATAAAGCGTATCTTCTTCAATTTTGATAACGACTTCCTCTCTTAATCATCACTTTTCCTTATCAAATTTAATATAACTTTAAGTTTGTTCTGGACTGATGACACGGTAGAAATATACAAGCTGTACGTCGCTCTGTCTCTACGGCACTAACGATTCATGTCCAGTGAGAAGCCTTTTCAATGCTGAGCGGTGTTATATTTCAACCAACTAATTGTGTTTGTAAAATGCGAAAAGAAATGGATAGTCTCAAAATGATTTAATATCTGGTAATAATTTGTTTATTTAAAAATTCTGTAGTAATGCGCAGAGTAGGTATAAAATAAGGTGTATAAATCGCAAATCAACACCTTGAACCGAAAAATATTATATGTGAAACTTAATCATAAAAATTTATCTTTATGATAATTCAATAATTCAGTAGTAAGACTAACGTTATAATTTTATTCTTACTAGAACCTCGTTTTTCAGTTATATTTTTGCTTTAAAAATCTCATATTATATATAGTTATCGAACATATACATTCATATCGAATATATGATGTAATTTGTGCATTTTGGCTTTGGAAATAAGTTATGTGGTTGGTCATTTTTTAAAAACGTTTTTTGACACGAATACTGTACGACCAAACCCAGTACAAGCTGGGTAGAACAGTAAAACCAAACTCAGTATTCGTGTCAAAAAACGTTTTTAAAGTATTACCAACCACATAACTTATTTCCCAAACCAAAATGCACAAATTACATCATCATATACCTGTAACCAATATCAAAGATGAGAGTTTCGACAGTATAAAAATGATAGTATGAGTGGGTCAACACTTGATCCATATATTATGAGGGTGTCACTCCATGTTATTCGCATCGCTCGGCGATAGTGTCACTTGGCAATAATATATGGTAATCATAGTTCAGAACAAGACGGCCATTTGGTGCAGAACAGGGGCCCATTTATTACGAACGACATTATCACTGTGAGCCACCGCCTTCATATTCGAGCGTCATTTGTTTTCTCTCATATTCAAATAACAATTTTTTTTTAATTTCGTCACGATATATTTTACTTGATAATTTAATAAACTGCTGCATAGATACTAGTCATTTATACTAGAAGTTGCGAGCGACTTTGTGCACCGAATAATTAATTAAAACTTTGGTATAAAGTATCTCAAATTTTATTTATTAAGATATAAAAGATTAAGGTAGTAAAACCATTTCCTTGATTAGAAGTATTGTAAAGGAACACATATTTAAGATTTTGAAAAAATTCTCAACTTTTTCCGTATATTAACCTCGAAGAAACCAGTAAAATTTTATGTTGAATGAAAAAAAACCTATCTTTTTAAATATAAAAAGAATAAGTTCCCATTTTAATCGGGCAGCGGAATAGTAATCACGATATTAATTGCCTCGCTTAATAAAAGAAAAGGGAAGTACTACGGTTTGATAGATTCTTTTGTTATTCAAGAATATTAAAATCGCCCGCAGTACCGTTACCGCCGACATTTTCTTATATTTTCAATTCAAAGTAAAGTTGCTGTAAGTAAGTACCGAACGGACCGAACATTTTTTGCAATAAGATATTAAAAAAGCAAACATAAAAATGAACAAGGTATTTTAACATTTTTTTTTTATTATTATATTGTCTGCCATGGGTATGGTATGAGATTAACCTACTCGTACTCTTTCTATAGTTTAACGTGTATTAATTTTTAAAGCCAAAGATGTTACATACCTCCAGGTGAACATCCGGGATCCAAAACTGAAGCCACCTAAAAGCGTCAATTAACGACTTCGTAAAATCCTGCTCACTGTTTCATTTCCCGCCACACGAATATAAAATCTCCGTGTTGCGAGACACCAAAAATAAATATGATTAAGAATTGATTCTTATGTTTAATTGCGTAAAATTATTTTATACTTTTAAGTGCATTTGTTGTTTTTGAATATAGTTTATTTGAAGTCGGTTTTGTGTTTGTTTAAAAGTTTTTACTTCTCTGCATATACCAATTTTGTCACAGCATATTATTCTATTAATGTTTCTATTGTCTTACAAAGCAAACTTTGTCTGTGTCTTCTGCTTTATGACCCTATAAGTCTACGTTAAGTTAAAAATTATTACTTTATTGCAATAGATTAGGAAAAAGACAAAGTGCTCGTTCCATCGTCTGAATATATATAATAATGATATGATAATATTTAAATTTTTACTAGTTTAAAGTTATATTTTTGTTTTTAGAAGTATAAATAGTTATTTATCACATCATATATAGTAACTTTATAGCATTTGATGTAAGAGCAGAACGCGCCCCGGCCTTGTAGAATCTCCAGGGAGAGGAGCTCTCGCGTAATGCTACGTGACACGTTTTTACTGTTGAAATATTCGCACTATTAATTCGTGTAAGCAAATTAAAATTCCAGTGATATGAATTGCCTTTTTAATCACTTTTAATTAATTTTTACATTTGAGATATTTTTTATAAATTTAATGTATTTCTATAAGTAATATTATAAATTAAAAATTCTTATGGCCGTCTCATTAGTCCGATGCCTTTAATGAACGAGTACGCTCTTTTAGGACTTCATCAGTCGTATTCGACTGGAAATACCGCTGGGGACAAATCCATCCACAAGGCGGTAGTACGAGACAGAAAGTTACGTGACAACCGAGGGGTAGTGGAATGTCAACCTACGAGGTGGTGTGGATTGAACTTGGAGCTCTGACGTTGACGTTGTGCGATGACGAAACTAAGCGTCAGGAATTGTTCCAAACAATTCGTCGGAATACTCCCCATGGACAGTAAAAATTGTTTGTTGTTATCCTTATTGTTGACGAAATGTTGTCGCCTACTTGTTCCAGCATTTGTTCGTCTATGTCAGTACTTCGTTAGAATAAGATATAAATTAAAATGAGTTATACTCAAATTTAGTTTTAGTTGGAGGGATGTTTGTCGAGGCAAGAAAAATATGTTACTTACACTATCGGAATATTCAAGTTGAACTGATGCTAAATTAGCCAAGTTATTAAATGTATAATAAAAGAGTCCAATTTACTTAAAGACTACTTTTAATTTTATTTCAAATAACTGTAGTCTTTTTACTAACAATTAAATAAAAATAAGTGAAAATTGTTGCTGTGATAAAAATATAAGCGAAATGTGAGAGGATTAGTCAGTCTGTGAGTTAGCCAGAAAACAAGAGAACTCCATTTCAGTTCTGTTTTCTTTGTAAATATTTTCAGGGCAAGGAAATCCCTTGAGGCCGTTTCATACTTTCGTTGGGTCCGCGGTTTTGCAATTTAGTTGGAGCCGGGAGTGAGAAAAATGTGCGGTTTGAGCGAACGTCGTAGGAGCGAAGCGCTTGCGCGCGGGGAAGTGCGGCGTGGGAGGTACACAGACCCCGCAGTACTTGCCTTCGCGCCACGGTCGGCCCGCGTCACCGCGCGAACACAAACACCCCACTCCCCTCTCCTGTCAAATAATAATTAATTGATTTATACACAACAAACATTTCTCAAGTTTAAAGTGAGCAGGGAGATTGCCAATTAATTTTTTTTCGCGGCACAAACTTTTACCTAAATATGTTTTTACTTCGCGCTTCGATAGAGACAGAGATGAAGTTTGTTGTCTTAAGTATATAGGTAAGTAGAGAAGTAGTACTAAAAATACATTTTTTTTTTTATAAAATGACTTCAGCATGAACTGTTAAAACTTTTTATGTTTTAAAATTAATCAATTGTAATATATATGAGTATAATTATGATAAATGGACAAAATAATCTTTTAATAATACATTTACATAGAGTAAATTAGATAAAGTTTGATATTGAAACCAAAATTTAAGATAAAAAGTTTTGTACAGATTATTATAGTAAAGTTTACTGACCTTTATTTATTAGAAATTATCGTCGGGTAAAGCGCTAGGAATAATTTAGAAAAAATGCTTATGAACTATTAAAAAGAATTAAAATATTATGACATAAAATATTTTTTTAACTACTAATTAATATAAACGAGATAGTTTATGTATTGATACTACATTCAATCACACACACAAAAATTGTATTTACAAGATCATCGTCATTTATTACATTGCTAATATTTGTAAAGAGGTGTTATTTGCAATGTCACCGGTAGGGCAAATGTGCCTAATGGATTCTCCTTTATCTAAAACATGCCACCAAATTTCCATCAATATTGGATGTTACTATGCGAGACAATCTTGTGGTATACATAAATATACATACATATTAAGAACGTAGCGTCGTAAATTTAAATTCGTTGATTAATTTGAAATGTTATGTTTCCTTAATATTTTGATTATTTGTATTTGCCATAGAAGACGATTTAACGTAGCGCAACACTGGATCGATCTATACCTGAAACCGTTAATATTCCCCTTTGTAATTTAACAATAAAAGTGTGTATTCGGACTAGAACGCATGGCTCCTCGGCTGATGGTTGTGGCTGCTGCCTTAAGGCGACTGCTACCTAATCTTGGGGGGCCGAAAGGCTAGAAGCAGCCTTTATCTCGGTGTGGTGCGGTCCATGGCCATGTATGGCGCACCTGTTTGTGCGCAGATTTTAACGGAACGTACCATGGCCTTCCTAAGACAACCCCATAGGGTTATGGCCGTTGGGGTTATATGTGCATACCGCGCTATCTCATATGAGGCGACATGCGTCTTATTGGGGTCCCCTCCGTGGAATTTGGAACTTGAATTACCAGGGGCTTTCCTTTACCAGGGGCTTCCGTTTACCAGGGGCTTCCCTTTACCAGGGGCTTCCCTTTACCAGGGGGCTTCCCTTTACCAGGGGCTTCCCTTTACCAGGGGCTTCCCTTTAGCTTCCCTTTACCATGGGCTTCCCTTTACCAGGGGCTTCCCTTTACCAGGGGCTTCCCTTTA
>JWHW01029459.1:0-16903 GCA_000931545.1 Papilio glaucus | reverse complement strand
GGATAGAGATCGAATCAATAAAATTAGTGCTACCTTGGTGATGCCGGGACGGTTTCTAGCTATGAACACAGGTGACATCTACCAATCCGCAGTGGGCCAGCGCGGTGGATTACGGCCTCTCCCTCTTTCGGAGAGGAAGCCTGGATCCCTACAGTGGAAATGTAGAAAACAAGGCTGACTATTATTTATAATTATTATACCCGTCTTATCAATCAAAATATTTTTATAACTAAGTAAGATTTGTGGGCTTTGTGTTATAGTTCATTATTGTGATTTCTGGTTGTTAAAATTTATGTTGCGAAAGTTAATGGAGTTAACATAATAAAAATATATAAAATAAGTAAACAATAAATATATAAAATAATAAATAGATAAAATAAATAAAAAAACTTTACATGATATTTCAACTAAACTGTCTTTTTACAGGTTCATTAGCAAAGAGAACATCTATACTAAAATATTTTATTTGGTCTTAAAGTTTAGTAAGTGTTTTAATGAGAATAAAGAAAGTCAAAGCTTTGTAAAGTTTCTTTTACATTAATATGTAAAACGAAGTTCACTAAAGCTTTCAACGTATATCTTAAGTTCTTTGTAGCTATTCGTTGTTCACTTAAATATTAAGTCTAACAAATGTTTTATTGTTTCAATATCTTCCATGCGACAAACTACGCCGTGAAATAGTAGATTGTCATCAAGCTTTTGCTCTTTTTTAGGATTTTTTTTTGAAGCGATCTCGTTGTCGCTTTGTAACTGGTATTGGAATTAATACAATGGCTCTTTTTACAGTATTTTTTTCTATTTCAAGTTTCTATTGAGCCTATACTATATGTTTTTATTAAGACATCTTATTCAAAATATTTTACGTGGCTAACTTTTGTATTTTTTTAAAGTAGTAATAGTCTGACGACTCGGTTGGCGTGCTTGATACTTTCTTTTCATGCCGCAGTTCGTGGGTTCGATTCCCACCTAGGACAGACATTTGTGTGCATGAACATGTCTATTTGTCCTGAGTCTGGGTGTTATTATCTATTTAAGTTTGTATTTAGAAAAGAGAAGTGTAGATAATATGTACCATATCAGTTATTTGCTTTCCATAGTACAAGCTCTGCTTAGTTTGGGATCAGATGGCCATGTGTGAATAATGTCCCAGGAAAAAATAGTAATAATTTGTTACATGAGCCTGTAATATGAATTATTGTCGTTGTTTTTTCTTATCAGGTAAGGCACGTTGCTAGGTGATCACCGCCGACCATTAATATCCATAACACTGAAGAAGCTGTGCGTATATTGCCCAGCGTGGAGGAATGAAAGCTCCATTTTTGAAAGACACTGAGTCTTATCATTTATAAAATATACCCCAAGCTTGTACAACTATTTGCTTAAGCAAATTTTATGGGTTTCCATCACAGAGTCACTATCGGTATTCTCTTATTTGTCTTATTCAATCATCATTACATCAACTACTTATTCAGGTACTATGCGCCTTTACCAGACATTTTTAGTGACCAGAACATTTTTAAGAGATAAGATTATTAATAATTAATTTATAAACTGTAAAGAAATTGTTTGTTTCAGCACCGAAAATTCTAAGTATTTTTAATTATGGGTCTGGCAGTCAGCGTGAAAACCACATTATGGCTTTACCTAATGCATGGCTTTGTGTTCCTTATCGGTAAGTATTCCTCCTTTGTCTTAAAGCATACAAATATTATTTGATGACATAATACTTTAATACTCACAGAATTAAAATAATACGGTGTGTTAAATTTACAGAGGCTTGTACAGATTTGGTCAACTATAATATTAATTTTACATATTTGATAGATATAAAAATAGTATAAGTATAAAAAAATAAAACCGACTTACCTATGTGGTTTTGTTTGTAAAAATAATTCTGCACTCTTAAACATTTCAAAACTATTATAAAAAGTAAATTAGAGTAATAAAATAAAAGATCTACTGGCCTTCAATAGAATTATTATGGTTTCTTTAATAATACAATTTACTACTTCAATATTATTATTAAATAAAAAAATATGCGCTCACGCTCGTAACCCACAGAGATTATGGTAACCATTTGGCGCGATCACCATACATACCATTTTGCAACATGAATTAGTTTCGTTACTGAATGAGTATCCTTTCAACATGCCCGAACCACCGAAGTAGACCTTTCTCAATTCTAGTCAAGCCACATTTTTCCTTTATAACGCTATTTTTTATCCTATTATTCAACGTCACGCCTAACATACTTCTTAAGGATCGCATCTCAACGGCATTTACTCTACTAACATGCAATATAACCTATCATAAATAACAAAAAAATATATTTTTTGAGGTTACGTTCAGTAAGTTTTAGGGGTGTAAAGTATTTGGGGTTTGAAGTGTATTTTTGAATAAATGTTATAAATAATTGTATAATGAGAACAAAATAAAAACATCCCGCAAGGCTTACTTTATTATTTAACTAGCTGCCAACGGCGGCTAGTTAAATAATAAAGTAAGGACGTTCAGTCATAACACTAACCATGGTATCATTACCTTATAGTTATAACGATTTTGACTATATTTTATCGACATTACCACTATTTTTCCTACATTTTTAATACACAGAAAAGCTTGAATCTTGTTTACATATTTACAACCAATGGAGGTTGACTTGACGCACGATGCGATGCCATGGATGCCAACTGTCATTATAAAATCGCGTCGCCAGTGTTGCCTACTTTATTTTTTTGTTAATCTTAATTTACCGGATTAGGACCATTATAAACGACTGAATTTTTTTAACGGCTAACGGATTTACTGAAACGGCTGACGGATAAATGATGGAGATTAACTACATTTAAATATTTGTCGTCATATTTTTTTCATGTTAAATAAATATATTTATTGTTGGCAACATGTGCATAGCATCGCATCCAATCACATCACTCGACTGCTGTTTATCATTTTCGCTGTGTTGTCTATCTTGATAAAATCTTGTTATTGTCTATCCCTTTTAAGCATTCCGTTTTTTTCATTTTACTCCGTTCCTAAGTTTCATAGCGTGATGATAAATAGCCTAGCAAATGTCGCGTAATAGTTCTGTTTGTTAATTCAAAAAGAATTCAATTCTGATGAGTAGTTCCTTAGATTAGCGCGTTCAAACAAACAAACTCCGACGCTTTATAATATTAATATAGATAAAATATTAATAAAGTTCGACACGAGAAACTGATTTTAAGTAAATAAACATTTTGCAACGATAAGACTCGCCTTATCGTACTAAAACGTCTGAATAGCTTACCCTATTGTGCGCTTAAAAGAGTAAATCTCCGGAACATAAATTTTAAAAATGAAAGTTTTCAAACAATATGGCACGAAAAGCTCTTGTGGAAAGTTTATGTTTAAGTATGTTATGGTTAATAATTTATACGAGATCTTACTTTCAACAAATTGTTCAGTGAAGCACGTTTAATATGTCTATGGCTGTAAATTGATTTGATATATTATGGAATTTTTTAAAATTACTTCACAAAAATAATAGAATTGCAACTTTAAGTTATTTTCAATAATTCTACTCAGGATAATACAGACTGTTGGATATAAAGCGCTTATAGAAAATAATCATTACAAATTATTTTATATATATAATTTATCTATAAAAGTAAAGTCTGGAAGATCAGAAGCTAATTTATCTGAATTAACTGAATATGATTTAAAAAAAAATTATTACTTCATCTAACAGCTGATTCTGGTACGGAAACACCTCCAGACACATCGACTATGGATATTTCTTCAAGGCGCTTTAGGGCTGAATTCCTACAAGAATGGCACGAGGCGGCCGACGCCCCGTATTTCGACCCTAACACTCCTCGCAATATCACAGGGCTGGTTGGTCATCCCGTGCGTTTGTTGTGCAGAGTGAAAAATTTGCAAAACAGGACTGTAAGTTCTATTTTATTTCTTAAATATACCAAAAAATATGTTAACTGTTATATACATCATTTTTACGTTTTTACATGTGGTTCTGCTTGGTAACACTGCGTTTCTCCTGCAATTAAGTGAAATGCGACTTACAAAGACTAATTATAGGCCAACACATACTACTCAAGAGCGATAAATTGCTTAAAGTTAATTTCAAATCATGTCCGACATCGCAGTCACTTAATGATGTTTGGATGGATAAATTTGCCGTCACATCTTTTTTTATAGAAGTAGCTAGCAAACGAAGAAGCGGACTAGGATTAGACCTACGGCACCCCAATGATAATTGTCTGATAAGACAAAATGCAGAAATACTACTACTTCAGGCCTGCCTTCTGTGAGGTCGTGGTATTTCACCGGATAAACCGGCCAATTCGTGCAACAAATGTTGTTGCGAGCTCTACCACTGTTAACCTGTCAAGTTAAATACAGGAAGTTATCTCGATGTTTACGAGACAATAGTTGTAGTTGTACTTGTGTAATGCAGTAATTTACTATTTTGAATATTTCGTCGGATTTTTAAATCAAATTTTGCAAGAATTCATTTTGCCAAGCAGTATTTCACAGGCCATTGAAATTAAAACGTCTTCAGACCTGCTAAATGGTCCAGTTCGTTAGTTAAGTGCTCCTTGGTACAGACAGCAATTACACTTGGAGCAAAGCAGGCTGAGTAATATTGTATCTCTTAATTTTGTTTTTGCCGAGCGATGAGCGTGTCTCTTTAGTTTCGTTCGCACTTAAATAGATAAATGGTCCCTTATTTTACTCTTGACATAATTAAGGAATTGCCGTTTATGTTTTTGTGTTTACTTTAAAAAGACATTGAGCATTTATCTATCATTACTTTAATTTGAGTTGAAAGTTAAAATGAATGCGTTTTTTATATTCATTTATATGTCTAAACTATACTGTAAAACCTCCATAAAAGAGAATGGAATATTAAAACAGTTAAAAATATGCCATTTATATAGTATTTACAACTGATATTAATGTTGCTGTATTTAGACTTATTAATGTTAATTTATTAATAAAATAAAAGTATTAATGGCTACATAGGAGCTAACAATAAAGGAAAAAGAACATAACATTAACAGAAGTAAGATTATGTATTACTATAATAAACCGCATTTATTTATATTTTATTGATGTTTATCAGGTGTCGTGGGTACGTCACCGTGACATTCATTTGCTGACAGTAGGTCGGTATACCTACACATCGGACCAAAGATTCGAGGCACAGCACAAGCCGCGCTCCGAGGAATGGGCCCTCCGGATTAGAAGTCCACAAAGACGCGACTCAGGACAATACGAGTGTCAGATTTCGACCACCCCACCAATCGGACACGCTGTATTTCTCAATATTGTAGGTAAGAAATTTATCCGATCATCTGTTTCTGATAAAATAGAGTATGTACAAGTGCTAAGGAGACGTTGGGTTTATGGATTATTCAGTTAAGGACCCTTATCCCTTTTTCTATTAGACCCTTTCTAACTAATTATATATAGCATACAAAGTGGAGTGTTATTACGAAAACGCAACTACGACACTAATGGTACACACATGATCTGTTACCGATTTCAGAGTATGTAAGTCACTAAAGGGGGAAATTTGTCAGGCTTAAAATCTTTCTATTACTTTTAGTTTTTGGGTATTGCGGGTGTTAGAAATTTTCCCGATAATATACGAATATACATAGAAAAATTCGTATCTGTTTATCCAAAATTGATAACTTCTAGTATGTTTTCATTTGTTTTATTTAGAACCAGAAACAGTTATATCAAGTGGCACAGAACTTTTCATACAAGCCGGTTCAACTATCAACCTCACGTGTATAGTGAAACACACTCCGGAACCGCCCTCATCTATTACGTGGACACACGGAGAGCAGGTAAATGAAACGGCAATCAATTTAACTAGGCCAACACATGTGACTAGATGCAAGTAATGTTCATTTGTCTATGCACCAACGTATTTATGTTAATATTTCTAAGAATTCCTTTTTATGGTATCAGGTGGCAAACGAGCAAGCGAATCACCTGCTGTAAGTGAGTGCTACCCATTGACTTCCGCAACAAGCAAATTTGTTGCAGATGCGTTGCCTACTTTTAAAGGACAGAGGAGTGCATAGACAGGAAAAAGGATATTTCCTTTTCTCCCTTTACCCTCTCCCTATCCAATGTATGCTATATATTTACATATATATTTATATTGAAAAACAATAATTTTCCTAATGGACAAAATTGTTCACACGTCAATGGCATAAAATAAGAAAAAAATTTTACCTAAACATTGATTGTATTAACACAGAACCTTAACAGATAAATAGTGCGTGTTGGATGTCCGTTCATAACACGAGGGCGTCTGTTAGAGACAGGTTTAAATACATCAATGAAAACAATATTTACATAGAAACACAGCTATTGAAAAGGTATGGATAAGTATGGATCTTTAAGACATTCAATCGTGCACAGCTGTCGTTCCTCCTTGAGTTTTCAACAACTGTAGTTTCAAAATGCGTATATCAAGTACTACAAAAGAAAGGGCATCACATTTGTGTTTGAGTCAAATATAAAAATATTTTAAAGAATCAATGAAGAACGCGTTATATTGTATTAGAATAAATAAATATGCGCTCACGCTCGTAACCCAGAGGGGTAGGCAGAAATCATGGATTTCCATTTGGCGCAATCCTGGCACACCTCCCTCGCTTCTTCTACATTCATACATCTACGCATACATGCTCGTCGGTTATGGATGCTCCTTATATCGCCCTTTTTTAGTAAGTCACTAAGCTGACCGATATAAGTTCTCCTAGGCAGTCCTCTATCAACACTGCCACTCACTTTTGCAACATACATTTTTATTGTTTCGTTATTCTCCCTTCATCCATTATTTTAACAGGCCCGCACCACAGAAGCATACCTTTCTCAATTCTTGTCACAACGTCTACTTTTAAGTCACACTTTTCCCTTATAACGCTATTTTAACCCTATCATTCATAGTTACGCCTAACATAATTGTTAAGGATCGTATCTCAACGGTATTAAATCTACTAACATGCTTTTCCTGCCAAACCTTAAAGTGGGGACATACATTAAAGTGGGGACTAGTACAGCATTGTGTATTGCCAGACGAGCCTTCATAGACACATTCTGACTCCTCACTACTGTACCTATATCACCATTCATTTTATTTCCCGCATTCACAAATCGTTCAAAATTTTTAACGTGCCTACCATCTCTACTAAGCATACACCCCAAACACACGAAATCTTCCACCTGTTCCACTTCTTTACTGTTAACATTCATTTCAATTACTGTCTTACTTACTTCTCTTTCAAACACTATTACTTTCGTCTTATCTAGATTCATCTTCATACCTTTACCATTTAATGAATTATTCACTACATTCAGCATAAGTTATAAGTCAATAACTCACCCAATCTTAATCCACAATCTTCGTCTTTCAAAGCTTTCTAACAATCATCTACATAGAGATGGAACAGCTACACAGCCCTGTATAACACCTTTATCGATGCTAAACTAGACTGAGTAGGCCCCGTTAATCCTAACACAATCAGTAGAATATTTATAAAGATACTTTAACGCTTGCATTAGATCACTGTTCAATCTAAACCCAACCAAGGTTGGCCACAGATCATCTCTTTTAGCTTTATTATAGGCCTTTTCTAAATCTACGAATGCGCAGAAAACTTTTTGGTTTAGTGCCAGAAACTTTTCTGTGAACATACGTAAAGAAAATATCTAATTCATGCATCCCATTCGTTTCCTAAAACCTGCTTGCACATCCCACGTTCTTTCTTCTGTTTCTTTCATGACTCTTTCAATCAGTACTTTAGCATACAGTTTTCCCACAATGCTGAGAAGGCTGATTCTTTCACACATTTACTCATCTTTTCAGAAAGAATAATCTCTACACCTTGACATGCTCTCTCGCACTTGTCAATGACAAAACACCTGACCAGTACGAGGTAAGCATGCCATGTGTGATAATATCCTTTCTCTTTTTTTTTGGCACACTCATACACAACACGTCTATACCCCTGGCATTTATCAACTCAAACACTTCATCGGCTTTCGCATTCCTCCACAAACCAGAGAGGCCAAACGGGCCTCCTCAATCCACTTATCGCCCCTCCGGGAGACGGAGCGTGACACAATAGCGCAATCACAATAAAAATAGAAAATTAAGTTTAAAAAGAAATATAAAACATTATCTAAAGGCAAACGTATGCAGTTGGGTGCTCAGCCTATCGTGCTGTTATTTCTTCGGCATCCGGTCCTCTGGATCAGTAGTCTCAACCTTTGTCATTTCTTTGCTTGACATTATTGTGAAAATAATGTATCCACTGATATTATTGAAATAATAATATATCATCATCCAAATCTTCACAACAAAGATATCATCGCGGATGTCACTTAATGTCCGTATCTTAGAGACACAGCGCGCGCCACTTTTCCAATGAATCCTTTTTATTTTATTTTCTTCGCACAGTTCATATAAATATTCAAAATATAATCACGATATCGCAAATTTAATAAAACAAATACACCCAATCTATTAGAATATAACAATATTAAGCTCTTTATAACAACATACAAATATTTCCTTTAGATCTTATCGCATCACTAAAAGCGAATGCTATTTCACAAGTAGGTATATTAGCTATACGTGGCTACATCCACAACGGGACGAGGAAGCAAAAAAGACGATACATTTTACAATGGCCGGAAAAAGCGGAATGTATCTCGAGACCATTAGCCAAACGATGAAGTAGCTCTGCCAGAAGATTTCCGTCGGCCACGATGCGGCAAACTGCAGCTGTCCGCATAAAACTTTTATACATATAAAGTAACAAACATGCGGACCGTGGCGATATGCAAAAAGTATGTAATATTAGTAGGAAAGAAAAATCTGGAATCTTACCAGATGTATATAACTTTATTGGACTGTAGATAAATTTTTGATTTCATAGTTGGTCACTCTCCATAGGCATAGTTTAAGCTAGTGTTGGTATACCATACATTTTAGGTTTTTTTTGTAGAATATGGTGGCAAATAAGCACGCGGTTAGTCCGATATCAAACACCCGCTACCCGTCGGAAAGAGGCGATAAACAAAATAACAGATATTTCCTTTTCCTCTCCATTCCCTTCTCCGTCTAATCTTCTTTCTTTCCTTATTAAAAAAGGATGGGAAGGAAAGAAGAGTGGAGTTTTTTTTAACATTAATAACAATTTTAGGTGATTAACTTCGACTCAGCTCGAGGTGGCATTTCGTTGGTAACTGAGAAGGGCTTACGCAGCACAAGTCGCCTGCTGGTTCAGCAGGCCAGGGGCGCAGATGCAGGTGTCTATACCTGTGGCCCCAACAACGCTCCGCCGGCTTCTACTAGAGTCCATGTTCTCTCCGGTAAGAGGTCAATATTAATACATACTTTATTTATTATTAGCGTATTTCCCGGCCCATTCCTAAAATATTTTAAAACTAAATAATAAAATTCAACCATTTGCGTGTCCCAAGAAGTGGGTTTCAGCTTGTGGAAATGGAAATTTATAAATATAAAAGGCGGTATGTTTGTATGTTCGCTATAGACTCTGAAACGGCTCGACCAACTTCGAAGAAATTTTCAGAAAATGTCCACATTGGCCCAGTTGGTGTTCCTTTGAAGTTTGATAGTGATCCAATCAACATAATTAGGGCTCCCTGGGCGAGGCCGGGGCAGATTACTTGTATGAAATAAATTATTTCATTTTCAGCAAACATAGAAGCGTTAAGCGAACAAGTGTATGTACTTGTATTTATTATAAAACTAATATATCTTAAACTAATTAAATAATGGCTTAACTCACGTGTAGTCTGGTGTATATAATGTCTAGTTTCGACCGTTTTCCTCAAGGTTAGTGGGGTTGGGATTAGTTGTCGGTCCATCTCGCACTCCGTGCGCCCCCGACGGATTCGGAACTAGTTGGTACATACACCAGTAGTCCACACGTGAGTTAAGCCGTCCTTTTATCAGTTGGTTAAAAATGTCTCACGAAAATTTAAAGAAGTAATGTTTCTTTTTAGGTGAACACCCGGCAGCCATGCAGCAAAGCTCAGCAAAATGCTCAGTGGATAAAACAATTCTAATATTCTATCTTTCGTCGACGTTATATATTATAAGGCCATTCAACGTTTTGCGATTTGGCACTTGAGTATCTATCTAAATCTATAGACTTGGCGTTTGTCCACGTTGAGTGTTCTGTTAGAATGTCGATCGATCATTTCGCTATAAGTAATGTTGCCATTTACGATACAGTTAAGAAAAGTTATGACCGTAATTTAATGTGTATTTTTAAAGTGTGAGATTTATGTGTAGTTTCAATCTCTTATAGAATTAAATTATTGTATAAATCTTTATCGAAGATTTGAGATAATTAGAAAATTTTGGTAAGCTAAGAAAAAGAAAGAATGTAAATGAAATACTGTTAATTATATGAACCAATTTAAATTAATGTTAACCTTTTAAAAAGATATATCGTAGTAAAATAAAATAAATTGATACAATGTACAAAGTCGGTGGTTAATTTAAAATTTTATTTATTGAATCTGAATTAATAAAGATTATGAAGATGTTATTTATCATGAATTAAAAATAAGTTCGTAATAAAATAAATTATAACTCCTATTATTATCGTGTTTGTTATTTCTTGTCTTCTCCATAATTATACAGTATTTTAAATGTAATTTGAAATAATCTCTTAGTTAATGAGCAATTAGCTTATGTTTGTCTCCTGGATAAGATTTCCTATCAAGAGGTTAGTTTTGGGTCAGGCTTTTTTTTGGTCACTACAACAGTTTAATAGTGGTACCACACCATCGAAGAGATTCAAAACTTAGCAATTTGAAAACAAAATAAATTATTTTACAATAATTGTTATAGATAAATCCTGAACGTCAGCGTAACCTTTTTCTGAATACATAGTTTTAAAAAAATTGACGCCAATTTTTTTTCTGTTCCGTTAGACTAGTGGCATGTCTACAAGGACGTAATTTATTTATTCATTCATGAAATTAAAACTTTTCTTTAACTAACGACTGCAATTTTCTGTTCCGTAGAGATAAAAGAAATTACAAAGTACACTTCACAAAGCAATGCCTCTTACTTCCTTTAGCAGCTATGAATATTTCATGGCGCGGCGGCGCGGTGTTTGGGCAATGGTCAAGTGAAAATGTTCGGCGTATGATTTACTCGAGGAAAAATGTTCGTGTCGGTAAAATATTTCACAACTTGCGAGCGCTTTATGAATACAAACGTGTTATTTAACGCTACCATATGAACTCGATAATAAAATGAATAAGCTGAGAACAAAGCACTGTAATAATGAAAAAGTTATAGCATTTTAAATCTTACTTAACGTACAAAAATAAAATGTGATCTTTATTTAGTGTTGGTAAAGATAATTCTAGTTTTGCATTCTTTATACATCTGATCTTAGGCCAATACAACTAGTCGTGAAACCGTGGTTCCCACGTACTCAACATAAAAAAATAAAATATCAATTCGTAATACACATATTCTTAAGTAACACTAGAGTGGCGGTCAAGTATAGGTCGATTCAGCATAGGCTAGCCTCCCACACGATGGACTGGTGATCTGGTCAAAGTTGTGGACTGTCCCATTGACGCCAACGTTCATCGTTGGACGAATATCAGCTAAAATGACGATGACGATATTTTCAGTTCAGGTAAGTTGCATCTTGATTCTAAACTAAATTATTATAATATCTTTCATCCATATATTTAGATCACAGGTATCTAACCTTAAGTCTATCAGAAATTCAACGCTGTGAATCTAAATTTAAATTAACATACACACATAAATCTCATGCAGCGCAGTTTCAATGGTGTGTTGAAAGGAAAGGCTGAGGAGTTTAGGTCTCATTTGCATGCTCATAAATTCCACGAAAGTTAGTTACAAGCTTACACACCGCAGCAGTGAATGCAGTTAATTACCATATTCTCGCTAAAGTGAATTTTAATTAAAATATATTTTGTTAATATTGTCAACTGCAGAAGATTTACGTCGTAGCAGAAAACGTAGCTTCTTTACTAAGTATCGAACTCGAAATACTCTGAAAAGTAAACACCGAATAGTTTAAACTTTCAAGTTAGGATACTGAAGTGCCTTGAGTATCAGACTATCGTGAACCAAGACATTACGCTTAGTTAATGTGCAAAGTTATAAGTTGCGGTTGTATAAAGTACTTAATATAAAAAAATAATGGCGATATGCACGCCATTTTCGTAAAGAGTTAAATTTTTATAGCACATAAAATTATTTTCGTAATATAATCGTAGTTAGAGAGATGTATTCTCATTCAACAGATGGTTAATAAACAAAATAATTTATATCTGGAAAAAGTTTTACTGCAAAAGTAGTGCGGTGAAACCTTAAATCATATCTAGTAGTAGCGTCAGATTTTCCATTCAACCCTTTTTGAACCTATTAAAGTCGTAGTGTTTATGTCAATGTCGCTGTCACAAGGATTCTGGGTAACTTTTTTTGTATTAGACATTTGGGATTTGGGCTAATTTCAAGATGAGTATTTTATACAACGGCTTTTAAAGTATTCATCAACATCTAAAATATCTTAAGTATAATAGTATAGTAAATAATCCTAACTAATATTATAGATGGGAAGGTTAGTTTATTTGTTTGTTCGTTAAGCTTTAACTCATAGAAGTCCACCGATAATCATGAAATTTTGCACACACATTGTCATGGGTACTAAAAATGACGTAGGGTACTTTTTATCGCGGAAATAAAACTGTTCTCGAGGTACATAAAATTTTTGTGCATTTTGTCCGGTCATATGACAAGGGATAGCAATCCCTTGTCTTATGTCCGGTCCATCGCCATTTTAGCTGCCTTATTTTCTTTAGTATGTCTTCCACCTTTGTTGTTGCTCTAATATCCTATGCTCTTTTATGGTCTCTTAGCGTCACGCCCAGCATACTTCTTTCGAATGCTCTTTGACATGTTCTTAGTGTCTGGAGATGTCTCTAAGTCAACGCCCAAGTTTGACACCCTTACGTGGGACATGGCAGGATACATGAGTTAAACACTTTTCTCTTGGCTGCCATAGGAAACGGTCTAGTTTTAAATATCTCTTTCAGGGATTCTCTTGGACTGGACCTTTTCCAAGCACAAGCCACTCTTCTATCTATTTCTAAGTCTGTTTGGTCTCTGAATGATATGATGATTTGTTAAATATATCACAAGTTAAATATATTAGTTACCCTCCTATAGTTATAATTTGAGGCTACTTTTTTACATTTAGAACCTACTTGATTTGAAGTCCTTATATTTAAATTGACGTTGTTTCTTGTGCCACATACATGCCGCTTGACATGAGTTTTTATTAAAGTTCAATGTTTTTTTTTATTTTTCACATTCAAAAAGCGATGAAAGTGACTACAACTAGTGTTGCAAAACATACATAAACATTTTTTCAGAATCGAAATAACGAAACACACTTACATCGCTCTGAAAGATTAAGAATTCATGAGATCATTTCAAAGATAAACATGCAATAGACGCTTCCTGAAAGGCGGCAGCTTTATTTTTCGCGATGCACGCGGAGCCGTGTCTCGGAAAATTTCCCTTCTCCCAGCAGACACGTTTGAAAAATAGGACGACACTCCTTTCAATAAAGCATGTTTCAACAAGTCCCTTGTGTTTTCATTGCTTACTTTGTGAATATTGCATTTATTCGTATATTAATTATTACAATGTAGATAAAGGGATTTTTAATAATTATATTTTCATTATGTCTGAAAGGTTTAATCAAATTTGAAAATATTCAAAGGTTTTTTTTAATGTTTTCATAACATATAAAAAGTTTTTTTTTTTATATTTTCATAGCACAAGTATTCAAACATGAGTACTTAATAAAAACACCATTAAATCTATAAAATTTGTTGTATTTAACTATTGAAATGTCTGAATCTGAAGGTTTAGATGGGTACCTATCGATTTTTACTTAATTACTTTTTTTAAGACATTATTAAGTCTTGGATACTTTGTTTAAGAAACTTTGTACACGAATTTAAAGAGCACTCATTCGCGGCCGTTCATCAAAGCGATGTCTGACAAATGACCAGTGTCCCAAAGCCAAGTATCTATTCAAGTTGTGCTTTATTTTACGCTCGGGTTGCCTTATTTTCTAATTTTCCAGAGTATAATTCTAAATTATACAACGCTGCTACTGAGAGGAAGAATAAAACGTTACGGTACCCTTGGAGCGAAGTTCTGCATATTTCTTAAGCAATTTATTGTTTTAATGAAAATAAAGCTTCCGTGATATTTTGTATACCATACGAAACCAACGTACGAATGTTCACATGTCGTTCTTTAATTTTATTGGAACTATATAACTGTAGTAGATATTTTTTTTAAATGTATATAATATTTAATTTATAGTATGCGACGACACAAATTGTATATTTACTAATGTTATGTGTCCTCATAATAATGATGTTAATAAATATTGAAATTGACAAAACCCTGAATGTTTGCTGCCGTCTGCGTCACCTTAAGACATCCGATTGTGCGTGTTGGGCAAACAGTGATTTTATAAGCTTGCAGAATTCTTAAAACTTGAATTCAGTAATACTGGCACCCTTGCGGTGACATGAATAAGCTCAAGGTACTTACAAACTATCGAACGATGTCACGTCAATAGTATAAGATACGGCATGAGAAATTTATAACCTCTTCTATATTAAACCAAGGCCTAGAATAAAAGTGTTAAATCGTAAAAACCTAATTAGGGTGTAGATCGCCGTTGGTGATTCTAAGACTCAAGTTTATGTTGACATTCTACAACAGAATGTTCGACTCGAGTTCGATTTCATTTACTGATAATATGAGATCTCTCCCTCTCTCCCACCAGGCCTCCTCTGTGTGAGAGTGTCCTCCTGTGCCCCTGCAGTCGGGAAACATACTAAAACAGACTGATTTATTATTATTATTATTTAATACAAGATTAAATTTAGTAGTATATAAATCTATTTTGATATTAAACCACTTCGCTTATCATTAGTTAAAAACTAAATCTCATTATATCATAGTATATAAATCAAATATTAAATCTATAATTTTTTTGTCGCCAGTACAACAATATTGATTAACCAAACTGAGCTGTGACTTGCAGAGTGCCTTATGTTAATTTCATTTGCGTGTTGGGTAAGTTTCACATCACAAATTCATATGAACTTTATGCAAAGCTGATTAACTTTAATTCATGCAAAGTAGACGTTTAAGATTAAATAAATTTTAAAATTTTCCGACTCCAGTAATTAAACCCCGTACATATTTATGTGTTTGTGTCTATGTAGAATACGTTATGTATTTTGTGAGTGTGTAAATTAAAAAACTGTGATTTATTTTAGTACATAAGAGTATCAACAGACACTCTTATTTACTTTACTAAAATCTTGTACTTAAAGAAGTATATTGGCGACTTCAAGATACTATGCGGCCCATATATATTTATTTTGATGGAGCGCAAACGCTTCATTACTCTTGAGACCATATATTTAGATTCCATTTACAAATGTCTCCGAATATAAATGTCTATGAAAAGGTCACAGTATATCTTGGTCTGTCATATCTATGGTATGGTCTATAAAATCTTAAGTATTAAGTAAAATAAATATACGCTCACGCCCGTAACCCAGAGGTGTAGGCAGAGATTATGTAGTAGCGTTAAAGTAGTTTCTAATGTAGATCAATAAAAAATTATAGAAAAATTTAATATATCTGTAATCTCATATTCATTATAATAAACATACAGAAATGTCACACAGATTTATATTTGTGTAACATTAAAATCTTAAGTTATAAATATAATATTTTTAATAACAATAATTGAATTAAACTGTTTCAAAAAAATGATATTATTTTTGCCCATCAAATGTAATAATATTATGCAGTTGTGTGGTATTAAAAAAATGTAATTGGCTAATTTAAAAAAAAAAGTAAATTATTACTACTTTTAGGTATCCGTTTTATATAATTATTATACTTAATGATTTCTTAATCAATGTCTTTGTATTACATTTGTAATTGTCTAAAAGGGCAAAATTAAGGTATATAGTAAAAAGTACACCTGTAAGGTGTACTTTTATATTCGTTGCTCATAAAATATAAGTAAATTACAAATTAATGAGATCGAAGTTAGGCCGTATACGTATGGTAACTTTGACTTTGATTTGTTGAATTAATCATGTCAATGTCAATCAATATGAGTTATAAACAAGAACAACTTAGGAGTTTCCATAGCAAGCATATTAAAAAAAAAGCTTAGTGTTACTAGTGTGATAATAAAATATTATAATTAAAATGTAGAAGAAGCGAGAGAGGTGTGCCAGGATCGCGCTAAATTGAAATCCATGATATCTGCCTTCCCTCTGGGTTACCGGCATAATTGCATATTAATGCATTCGCGCATGTATCCCAGATGGGTAAGCAGCGACAGCCGATCACCAATTTGTCGCGATAGCACACCTTGCTTGCTTTTTGTCCATTCGTATATATACCATAATTGTAAATTCTCCTAAGACGTCTCCTTACTGAAGTCCCTTTATAGATTTTTTTATAGAAGAAGGTGGCAAACGAGCCAGCGGTTCCCCTGATTCCAAGTGACCACTACCCATAAGCACCTAGAACAAGCTAATGACTTGCAGATGCGGTACCTACTTTTAATGGCTAGTAGAGGGCAAAAAGGATGTTTCGTTTTCCCATCCATCCCCCTCCGTCAAATCCTCTTCCCTTCCCATCCTTTCCTTAGGAATTTTCCGATATAGGAAGAAGAAGTTTTACAGTGGTAGAGCCCGCATCTAGCATTTGCTGGAGCACGAATGG
>JWHW01029446.1:200344-220180 GCA_000931545.1 Papilio glaucus | reverse complement strand
CAAGTGAAACTATATTAGCCTCACTAGCCAACCCAAGAATCAAACATAGAGACACGTTTACATACATAATTATAGATAAGCAAACATATATATATATATATATGTACACATGTATACATATATTTAAGTAAGATTATAGTAGACAAAATCAGGTGTGTGCCATCAATCACTTCGTGTCTTGTCAAACAGAAACAGACGTCACACAATAACCATTACGTTACGCCACAATTTGTAACTTTGGTTCATTTTCACGTAAGACTGTAATGTCATTAATACAAGAATTGTTATTGCTTGTTGAAGAAGACAGAATCACTGTTACTAGAAATGTATGACGTAAATGAAAGGCACATAGTGATCAATTAAAAAATATACACGACCCTTAACACACTAACCCCAAACTAGTAGACGCGGCGCACAAAGCACGGCCTTGAGCTGCATACTGTTAGTAAATGTAGTAGGTATGGGAGTAATTGAGAAGTATGGAGCTGTTATACATTTATGTGAGTTGTTTACTAGTTCAGCTTAGTTAAGCAGGTAACGATGCGAGCGGTACTTTGCTGTGGAAAGTGATAAGGTTGATTATGATACACCATAATATGTTGCCGTAAATGGATAATGTATGAACATTTATGAAAGACAGCTTGGGCACGTGACGTGGACCTTCAAAAGAAGCGTGAACATGTCAATACTAAATCACATCAGGATATATTCCTTATTAGGAAAGGATGGGAAGAAGACTACTAATTTTCGGAGATGTCGATGCTGGTAACCTTATTGACGGTTCTTACAGCTTCATCTGATACAGGGCTCGCGATCCGAGTGATCTTGAGCTAAAAGTAAAAAATTCTAGGTCCCTAATGTAATCTAGGGGCATAGTTGCTGGATTTAGCTGCTATCGGTGTGGGTTGAAGGAGAAGAGGATTGGACGGGTATGAATAGGAAAAAGAAATAACAATTTATACATTAAAGAATAACAATAACTCTTGTGTTCATTAAAGGTAGGCAACGCTAAAGGCAGGTCACCAACTCATTTGTTTGTTGTTTCAAGTTAGCAACCTGCCTCCATAAAAACATTAAAGTAACAATCTTATCGGAGTTCTAACTCATCAACTACTAGGTTATTGTGTCTTTGATTTGATTGAACGTTACAATCCGTCATATCCATTAGCATTATGTAACTCGACACTATCGTGGTGGGCGGTGGGCTCCAAACAGTCCTGCCTATACGTGCTAATGAACCACTGACGATGTCATAAGTTCTCTTATCTATTCCTATAGCAGGTCAGCCCGCTAATGACACGTAATTAACACCTTTTCATATCATTCACACACACAAAATGTAATTCAATGTAAATTTTTTTTATTTACATTAAATCTTAATCTATATACCAACATAAGCCTTAACTACCGGGTCTAAATACTTTTTATACAGATACTTCTGTTACATAGGCGAGCGCCTAAAAAGGATTTTTCTAAATTCATCCTCTAAAGGTCTAGACGGGGTGAGTAAGAAGAAAAATGTATTGAGAAACTACCTAAACCTT
This sequence comes from Papilio glaucus, assembly GCA_000931545.1. NCBI lineage: Eukaryota > Metazoa > Arthropoda > Insecta > Lepidoptera > Papilionidae > Papilio > Papilio glaucus. Next base: position 218,636 of record JWHW01029446.1, on the reverse strand, counting down.
CCTTATGAATAACTCGGTCTTTGATCAAAGTCGTATGACAATCCTTACAATGGTCTTTGACTTTATCGCGTTCAGCAAAACTTGGCGAACGGATTTTTTTATAATGTAACGAGTGATATGGGCTACAGATATGTGCAATTTGTTACATCAATATGATTTAGAAAAATGCAGAGCTACTGTCTGACCTCTGACTGCAAATAGCGCGCACACCCGAGGGCAAGGTGGTCGTCTATAATTGCATTACAACAATCCGACGCGCCACGCGAGGTCATTAACGTCACTATTCTAGCACACTTCATCACTCGTCATCACTGGGTTCCATCAAATATACGGTTTTTTTTTGCCTCCTTTCGTCTTTGAGAAATTCCTCCTTCAGATGTTACAAAATTTATAAATATTTTTATACATTTTCCTTTATTTCAAGGATTCTTAATTAAGGATAAAATAGACATAATTATAGGGTTATAGTTAGAACTGCATCTTATCGTATATCGGTAGAAGTAGAGTTAACAGTGGTAGAGCTCGCAACCGCAACAGCTGTTGACTGACTGACTTGACGAGTGAAATTACATGACGTCACAGAAGACAGGCGTAAGTAGTGTTCTGCGTTTTGTCTGATAACAGAGTTGTAGAGGCCAATTTTCTGTCATCAGAACAGGATTCGGCGGCGTCGGGGATGGATAGGAAAAGGATAAATCCTCTTTCTTTTTATCGCCTTCCATTTTATTAAAAGAAAATTATTTGCTTTTTGATGCTTATGGTAGAGGTCACTTAATATCATGTGCACCGCTTTTTCTATTAGGTATATGAATTTTGTATTAATTGCTTGATGGGTTATACCCGGGTCGATCCCTTTATTGAAAGCACATCGAGCTTGAGCACAGTGAGAGGCTGCAAGGGGCACGACGCGGGGTCGCATCAAGCGAACAGTCCCGTCATCTGTGTGAGACCCGCGCTTGATTTTATTTTTGCGCGCATTAATTTTTATTTAGATGTAAACATTATATTAAAGTAAAGATATATTATTCTATTAAAAAAACAATTTGTCGTTACAACTCACTACCAATAAAACACCTGTGCGTTGCAAACGACAATTGATTACATAGCATCAACGCCAATAAATCGTCTAATGGTAGTGCGTGCTGTACAATGCGAGTCTATTGCCTGGCCCTAATTGATCGAGCACAATGACAGCCTTGGAGGCCAATCGACGGTGCGCAGGGAAGGGACACACTTTGATTTACTTTTTATCGATAAAACAAGAGTTACAAAAACATCAATTGATTTGATATAAGGAAAATTTTAATCAAGAGTGAAAACTTTTTGCTTTCGCGATTATCGACCAGGTTGGTAGCACACTACTCGTATAGACACGTGAGAGTACCCGTGGATGTAAAGTATCGAAAGTTGTTTTATTTAAGTAAAAAAAGATGAAAAACTACAAGCAGTTTTGGTCTCTACTTTGCAATGGCGATAGTTTTGTCACATTGTAGATCTAAGTGAGTTAAAAGCCAATGGGTCAGTTTCTACTTGAATCGGATAAGGTAGTGCTAAAACTAAATTTGTCAAGACATAAGGTCTGTTCAGGCGTCAGTGCGTCGTAGTTATTAAAATGAACTAAAACTAAACCTGCTCAACAACATTTATTTAAAATTTATTCCTATTCTATTTAATATGTTAATTTAATTATTTATTTATTTAATTTATTTATCATTTCATTTTTTTTTATTATTGTTATTTGAGTTGTATTGGAGTATTATTATAGATTTATATACCGCCAGATACCACGTTCCATACAAATTTAACATTCAAGAGTGAAGCTCGATTTTTGCCGCGAATGTTTACCAGATCATATACATATATAAATACAAATGTTTATTAAAAATAATTAAATTACAAAACATATTTTGTCAACACTTCGAGGTGTAGTTTTTACAAGATTTCATAGCACAAACCGTCAGTTTTTAAATACTACATTTTGTGTGGCGGGAAACGAATGACCGAGCTGAATTTTACGAAGTCGCCGATTAGCGACTTTTGGGTTCCGGATGCTCCATCTGGAGTTATGTAACATCTTTGATTATTATACTAAAAAAAATTCCAACTAAAATCATCAAGGTTACATAAATATTTATCACATTAATTAATCCGCTTGATTTCGCAGAACCTTGCCATTTTTAGGAGGATTCTCGACGTATTGCTAATGAATCAAAGCCTTGGCTGTTGTACAGAGGTCACTTCCGGTCGACTAGACCCGTCATAACGAGGACTTAGTCCCTTATGACGAAAAGGAATACAATTAAAATTGGATCTGGAACTCTGATCAAAATTACTATGATATTAAGCAGTAGATAGACCCACGGTGATGTCTCATTTTTTTATTCATAAAAAATTGTATACCCTTCTGCGGTAATAATAACAAAAGGTTAGCACGATATGCTATGAGGAGGGAAGTATGTATCAAGGAGTTTTATTTCTATGAATGTGGAGGGATATATTGGTATGGGTAAGCCTAAGAAAATATGAATGGATTGCGAAAGGTGGTATGATTAATAAGGGGGTTAAGCCTAATATGACGGATGATAGATCGATGAGGAAGTCGAAAACGTATTATACCACAAAAAGTGGGAAAAGGGCATGGATATGATGTATATGGCAATATTAGCAATTGTTATAATTAATAGTTAGGTTATAGTAAGAAGTATGTAAACTGGAGGCATATATTACATACATGATGATATTTAAATCTTCAAACTTTGAGAAAAATCAGAGTAAATACTAAGGTGTATTAAAACAGACTTTGTTTAATTCAAAGCCCATTAACACGGAAATAAAGTTAGTGGTTTTAAAATTAACATAGATAATAATATTTATCATCTAACTTGAACTCTTAATTTCAAGGTTGTGGGTCTCTATAATCTATGTTTTTTTGGAATCAAAACAAAACACATTTAATAAAACATCACACATGTAGCCACTGTACAAAAACCATGCGACTTTGTTCACACACAGCAAAAAAACATAAGCTAATGGTTTAAGGTACGAAACGTGAGGCCGTGAGTTCGAATCAATTTGATTATATACTTAGTTCAAGATGAATAGAAGTTAAAAAGGATGTCGGTTAATTATTTACTCGATCTGGTAATATTATGAACAAAAAACAAGTTATTTCCAAAGCCACGACAACAAGAATTACCAAATGTTTGACGTTTATAGCTGACGTATCCGAATGTGAGGCAAACAGTGGCTTATTCGGTATCATGTCTCACGATCTGTTGAAAATAAAAAACAAAATATTTTATGTTGGCTTAAAAGCAAGCGGATTTACAGGGTGTTCAAAAATTGTGTAAGGAACGCAACAGCAATCCGTCACATTTTCGATCAACATTATTGATCGAAAATGTGACGTTGCCTCAAAGTCTCATCTGAAACAGCGTATATCTTTATTCCTTTGCTTTGTTCCAAATCAAGATGTAATATTCGTAAACAAATGGTACCTACACCTTACCTTTTATGCTAGAATTCTATAAATTCTTAAATATTTTCAAAAACCAATATTTATTTATAAAATAAATATTATTAATATGGAACCAATAAATTTATCGGCAACCAGCTTCTTCTCACATTACCTTATATAGCTATCCATATTTACTTCACAAAATTACAACATTTCCGAAGGAAAGTATAAAAAATGTAATGGCCGCCATGTATAAGTGACGTTTGTTTATTTACAAACTTTACATCTTGATTTGGAAAAACACTATAATTGATTGATTGCTCCAATCGTTCGGTGTACGCGAAACTTTCGGTTACAGATTTAAATTGTGCATAAACGATTAGAAGGGAAATTATATTAATAAATATGTAAATAAATAAAATGATCTAAAATTTCTTAATGAACAATAAAAACCTACTCAAGGTCATTTTTTAGTTTTTAAGCAGCTCATTGTTTATTTCATAAAAAGTTGATGAGATATTACTTTAAAAGAAAACCTAGAGCGGTTATTGTATTGGGGTCGTAAAAAAATAGGGCTTTTCTAAGGAATCATCTAGATCTAGATTTAGTATCTTACATACAAAATTGTTGTGTTATTTAGCTTACGATATTGACTTAGACGTAACTTAAATACATAAACATGAGATTTCGACGAGATTGAAGGTTAAGTTAATTGAAACAACAAAGTTAACATTAACATATTTCGGTACACGTTAAGTTTGACGCGTGTTCACGTTTCCATGCACATGTTAAGAGTCACATGTGTCAACCCTAATTTATTTTATGAATCTGACAAATAGGTGGAAAATTTATACAGGGTGCTCTTTAACATAATAAGAACTTCAGTACGAATATTTAATGGAATAAGGACGTATTTTGATTTAGACCGGTTTTCGCACATATCTCGCTTCGTTAAGAAATTATACCTGTACAATTTGTATTTTGTTATTAATTTGATTCATCTATGTTTGAACCCTATCCTTTTCTGAATCTACCGGTCACAATCATAGCATGCGTCTTTTCAATCCTTTTTGGATGATATGGATTTACACCCAATAGAGACAAGCTAATGTAGAATAACGCCACATATTTAAAACCTAAACTTAATTCTAAAACGCGCACATTGACGTAAGAGGAACATTGTGGGGTTTGAGTCGGTGCCAGTCTGGTATAAGGTCGTATATGCGTACGCCTTTCTTCACATTAAAAATTAAATTAATGTATTTAGTATATTTTTCAAACTATAATTAAGGAAAATATTTTTTTATATTTTAAAAATAATTTCACTTAAATAAGTTTGTCTGCCGCTTGGTATTTCCAATCGCCACTTAACGAGTTGTTCAACGTAAAAGCTTCGCTTGAACTCTAAAGGCCAGGGGTCTCTTGACTTCCGCAGGCTTTCACCTCACACTCCAATAAGGTATTATCCATCATACATATATGGGAAGAGGTTTAAATTATATGCATTTTTATAGTTCCTTAATGTAGACAGACAGAACCATGTATCGTGAATCTTATACATTTAAATAAAGTACGAAATTGACAGATATATCAACGCACAGCCTAAACTACTGAGCCTAGAGTCTTGAAATTTTGTGCAGATATTTCTGTTATTACATAGGCGAGTACTAAAGAAGGGTTTTTCAAAATTCATCCCCTAAAGGTCTTAAATAAAGGTTTGTATGACGAAATATTTTTCAATCAGTAGAAATTACATGAAAATTGACAAAAAAAATTCAATACAAATGAGTCCGTTTCAAGATTTTTGAAATTTCATAAAAGAAAAGAAATGAATGCGTACAAAGTCGCGGGAAACGGGTATTTGGTAAATAGTATATATGTGTTACCTTTCATAAAAAGAAACACATATACTATACTATATTTAAATACTACCCACATTAGAAAACGTCAGAACATATGAATTAAGGAGACATTAAGTGTTCCTCACACAATGGCTTCACTCAATTCAACAGTAGCGTTTATATATTGCCATTGTTCTTAATACTGATATCTTAAATGACAACCGTACACTAACCAAGATTGCCTATTACCAAGAATGATAGGTCGGCGTAGTTGTATCGTGCGTCATGAGTTCTGTCCACATCAGGAATCTTTCAGTGTATTCGTGGAACCGTATGAGAATCCGTCGTGTAGCTCAGTAGCTTTAAGTAGACATAACAAGGTTAGCCAATCACTGGAAAGCGGGCACAAATCTTAGCTCAAAAAGCGATGACTGCGTAAAACCATTTTAGAAGCCGGAGTAAAGCTTGTTGAGTAGTCCAAGTATTTACAGAGAGGTACTCATGACGTGAAGTGATATAAGTCGGACACTTAAGACCTTCACTTTTAGATGCCGAGATATTTATAAAGCCTAAATAAACGCTCAATTTTAACCTAATGGAGCAAGATGGCAAACGAGCAAGCAGTCCCAAAATATTAGGTCACCGATGCCCATAGGCATCTACAACTTACACAAGAGGGGATAAACTGGAAGTTGTATTTCCTTTTTGTATCCGTCCCCTCCCGTACGTCCCATCCTCATTAGAAAAGAATAGAACGGGGAAGAGGACCAAAATGAAGGCTCCGGCACTTGACTCAACAGACGAAACGCAGAATACTTCTACCTCACGCGTGTCTTTTGTGAAATCGTGATATTTCACCAGTCGAGCTGACCCCGCAATGCAACAGATGTTGTTGCGGGCTCTACCACCGTTAAACATTAAAATCAACATTTTGTATCTAAAACAAATCCAGGGTAGTTTCGTTTCGTTTCGGGTTCATCTAAGGAACGGCAATATTTTTACTCGTTAATATGGTGTGTTAACAGCACAATGATAGCAATACCAATGTGATACATTTCTCAGTGATAGTACACCCAAGATACCCACCATTTTATCCATCATTGGGTTCATAATTCAACATTATCTTCGTTCTGTGCTTCGATAAGACCCGAGATGATAAATGGTTATCACAGAACAAATTCGTTACGAATGAGGAAGTTAGGAAAAGGGTTAAGTCTCCGTCGAACTCACATAACAGTTCTCATTGAAGACTTGGTCGCTGGAGTATACCATTGTTAACCAGATTTCATAATAAAAACTTCGACATAATCTGATGATAAATTATAACAAACATTTGCTCCATTGTTCGACACCGACTTGTTTATAATTAGCAACAATGTGGAGTAGCCATGTTTAAATGTGGCTGTGAATGACGGTAACTGTATGCATAAATGCGATGTTATTAAGGGTCATAATACCTAATATCTGGAATTAAATTCCTAGGCCGTGTCAACACTGTACAACAGAAGACGATTTAAATCAACTTATCTAAATCCAATATTAAGTTTGGACACTAGAGGACTAAAAATATCTAAAAAAAACTAAACGTCATAATTTCGGCCGAGGAATCAACGGTTTTTCATTGTACACGTCATCAACGAACTGTATTTCAAATATGGAAAGATTATAAAAACCAACAATAGTTTTTTTACAGTGATTTGTCAACGGACTTACATTTATTTCTAACAAGTTAATTCAGTCCTGTATTTGCTACATTGTCTACGGGATATTTAAACAAGTGATAACGCTTGCTTGTTTCACGAAGCCACACGATGGTAACTTCTACATATTCAGATTTTGTGTACAAACTAACCTTATTTCTTGAACCTCCTTGCGTAATAACGTTTAAAACACCTCATCTGATAAAGCCCCGTTATAAACACTATCGCTTAGCAAGAGGTATTTAGGACGAACGTGAACGTGTATAGCGATAGTTGAAATAAACGTAATGGCGATTAGGAATGCACAATAAAATCAAAGGCTTACACTAGACAAGACATTGTAATCGCTAGATATCATTTACTTCGAAATTTCCGCTCACAAAATTAGTAAAGTACAAAACTTGTCATATGATTATATGTAACCTAAGGCATTAAACGAATTTGAGATACCCGAAAGTGGCGGATGTATAAGCTCGCACCCTTAAACCAGTGGTGTAAGCAGAGACGGATTTCCACTTCGTCCGGTCGTGCCGCAATTCTCTCGCTTCTTCTACATTCAAAGATCTACGCATACATGCTAGTCGGTCAAGGTATGGTCCTACTCCCTTCTATTTTTCCTTCTAAAGCTGTGTTTATAAGATCTTGGTGTTGTATCAGGTATCCCAACATTTCCCCCTACGGTTCTCGATTGTGTCTAACAACTTTTCTTTAATCAATTCAGTCTGCCTAAGACTTCCTCATTTGTTATTTTCTCCGTCCAACCTATTCTTTCTCTTCTCCTGCTCTCCATTTACACAACAGAAAACAGGCGTCGCATCGAATCAGGAAATTAAGAGGCACAATGCAGGGAAGACTGAAAATTTCTCCATCGACAAGAGTGGAAGGTCCCTTAAATTAATCATGGTGATGAATTTTCTTTCATTCATCGTTTTAATATGCGCGAACCACCGTATCATACCTTTCTAAGTCAAAATTTTCCCTTACGCTATTTCTCATCCTACCATTACACAATACCTAGTCGCGGATCTCACCGAATTTAGTAACATAAACCGGGGTCCAAACAGTTCCGCAGATAAGTTACTATGTTTATCTAAAAACTAAACACGAATTCTGTCTTTGCATGGACCACTAGCAGAACAACTAGTTCTATAGTAATTAATACTTCACGCCTCGTACTACGTATTATCTGATGGTTTTACAACCTCGAACTGGCCTATTCGTGCTACAGCTTCTGGTTTTACCACTGTTTACAGTCTTAGGACGTACAATTTGCAACTGCCATTTTCAAATTAGACCACACGAGGATAATTGATTGAATGTAGCTATATCGAGGAGTGCATTAAAAACAATAATATTCAAGCCACCTGGATGTTTGTACAAGCGATTCGTGGAAATCTGTTTGGCCCGAGTCCAACATCCATACCACTAGCGCTTGTGTATTCGCTTTGTGGACGATTGATTCAGTTTTACGTAATGTTCACACGCTGCCTGCCTGCTGCCATGATTGTGGAAGTCATCGAGTTGTGTGATCATTTTACGCCCATTGTCAGACATAACAAATATTTGTTATTGAAAATGTCACATACATTGTAGAGCTGAGTGGGGAACTGACAAGTCCATTATAGACCAACTGACCCCCATAGACTATCCACTACCTACCAACAAGTTATCAGCTACTTTGGTCATATCGCCCGCAGACAACCGATCTGGATAAACTGGTTGTGATAAGAATAAACCCGTTGGTCTGAAGAATCAATATTACGACTCGATTTCCTGACTGCCTTGAAACACAGCGGTGAGGATGCAGCGTTGACCAGTCAGTGAAGGTACTCCAAGACAAGCATGACCTTCAGTAATAAAAAAGATGTGGGCTTTTGGATGATATCAAAAGGCATACGTATATCGAGGACGTTAAAAATATAAAAATAATGTTAGATCATGTTTTGTTTTAACATTTAACTGAATGGGTGCATAATACTTTAGATTAGTATGATTTATTCCTCTCAGTGGTACTGTCAATGACAATTATGACATCATAGTATATATAACTGATTCAGTCACACTCATTGAAAGGTTTTCGTCCTACTCCGTGTCTCAATAGGCATCTTAGAAGCTTGCAATAGACAATCGACCTCTATCCAGTTACATCAGGCTTGTTTGTCGTCAGTCTTCAATAAGAAAATACATTAAACAGCCAATTGATTCACAAGTCAATCTCAGAGTCACTCTACCGACATATAGCTCAACAAAAACAGTTACAGGTGAAGCATAAACAAGGAAAACGCAGGCGAAAACACGCGCCGCCATCTGCATGATAGTTTAACTTCTATCCGTAAATAATATTTACATTATTTAATAAATATGTAAATTTTATTTATGTGTAAAAACACTTACGTTCCTTATACAAACGTTTATATATGTATTATGTAAGTATATAACATAAAGCCCTCTTAGGTTAATGGGAAAAGGCATACTAATTCAAAAAAGGGCATTTTGTTTTTAGAGACCGACTGGAAAATTACTCCCGATCGACCGTTTGAGTACGCTAGAGGCTGTGCAAATATTAACTATTGTGGATGGTCACTTCACAAATGAATCAAATAATTTTATCTGAAATCATTTTCGGTGCTTAAGATCTAAATAACATAAACAATTAACATAATATGTTTTGATAACAAATGATTATTTAATTGATAGAAGTTGTAACCTACATACGAACTGGACAAAGACTTCTCAAAAAAGAGATTAGAGAAATTCGATTCTTCGAAATAAATATCTTAAGGTTAAAGGTGTTATTCGAACACCGTGTTCACACCGCCGAAAACATTCACATAAAACATGTTGTTATCCCTCTCTTGCTCTCTGAAAAAAACTGAGATGACAATATGTTTTATGTGAATATTTTCAGCACTGTGAACTCACCGAGCACAACAAATAGGTAACAAATAAAAAACAATTGAAATTTCATTTATTTTAATTACCACGACATATATAAACATTTCGTCTGATGAGTTTGGTGCCTCTCCCTTCATCTACTTTTTCCTTCTACCCGTACAAAAGCTGGTGACGTATGTCAGTGTCGGATGTCTATGGTTAGCAACGGTCACATCCGGTGATCCGATCTCACGTGTCCTGCATTCTATTGTAAAAAAATATGCGTAAACTTATTTATTTAGATGTTTTAGGTCTTTTAAAATAATTCATTATGATCTACCTAACACTTTTTACTTCATATTTTACTATTTTCAAACACATAAAATCCGTACCCCGAATGTTTTGTATGATAACAAAAACATCTAAAAGTCGTTCATTACGTAGTCAATACAATTCCGAACATATTTTATCAGTACACATTAAACAAAGTCTCTTGATATGTCTGTCTGTTTGAACGCAATAAAGTCAAAAATTATCAAGGGATTTACGTTAAAAGACAAAATATTTCTACAGCTACTAAATACCATGTAAAAAATTGTACCAAACGATACCATAGCTACACGGAATAGTGATGGTGATCTAATGATTCTAAATAACGTAATTCAATAGTAGATCGTCCCGGACGCCCTCGAATTAAAAAAGCAAAACGCGCAGGGTAACTACCAACACCGAGCCGGAGTCCCTCTGGAGGCTTTTCAGAGATCTTTACGTGAAGATACAAGATACGTAAGAGCGTTAACGCATCTAGAATAAAATAAACTATTCCAGTAAAGAAAAAGCGTTCAAAATATTATATAACACTCGTGATCAATCGAAAAACCTTGAATCTGTAATATAGGCATTGATTAACCGGTTCCATCTATAAAGTTAAATAAAATGGAACTCTCTGTATTATCAAAATAAAATTTCCATACTGAATAAACATGACGTTATGTGGGGTCGGCACAGTAGGAACGTAGGCCATACTGTATAGGTTTTGGCTAGTCTTTACGGCCGGCCGCCGTCTTTACGTCAACCCTCCTCGGGAATAATTGGCTGTACTTAAGTAGGTACGTCGGTCAGACCTATGTGTACGGTACTTATAAACAAAAAAAATTCGAGAGGCTAGTCACTTTTCGTATATGCTCAAGACTGATCAAATTAAGCCAACACCGATCAACCTCCTGGCCGGCCTCTCCACCGAATCTAATGCCGCGAGTTGGTACTTGGTGATGCCTGCCCAGATATGACAGCGGTACTCCACACACGGTTGGATCTATGCTTTAAATGAAGTAAAAAGCTGTCCCGGTGTGAAGTATCGCCGTACATTTGAGAGGAAAGGACTTGTAAAGCTAATGGCATGCATCAATATTTTGCAGATATTTCCGGCCATCCATGATAGTTTCAGTATGTTATTAAAAGGTTTATAATTATAGTAATGTGTGACAAATCTTCAATATGGTATCTAAATGACTAAGATTTCATAATTATAAATATTATAACTCACCTTAGTAGAAATCCGTTGAAATTGATAAATACGCGCACTGGCGTTATAAAAATATATTTATAAACAAATAAACAATTCAGAATACATATCACTGTAACAAATCAATTGTACTCGGAATAATTTCTTGATTTATGCATATGATATTGTCAGCTCGTATGAGATTCAAAAACGATGTTCATACACAATATAACACACTAGTCCGTAGTCATTTCGTTATGCCAAATGTTTGTCCACTTTTACTAACACTGCCAAAACATTCTTTGATTGTTATGTCCCCGAATCATTTTTATCACAAATCAAAATAAAAATTGTTCAGTATATGGAAATATAAGAGGTCCATTTCGCACGCGAAGAGTATTAGTAAAGCACCGAACCAGAATTCGAGGTTAGAAAATTGCGCGGCACGATACACAACCACACGCTGAGCGAGCGGCGTCCATACTGAATTCAACATAGCGTCGATCAGCAATACGAGGTGCCAAGTTTTGTTTTTATTGTTTCTTGTTAGCAATTGCCCGACGACTTTGTTTATATCATACAGATACAGATTATTGAAAGCGTTTCATTGGTCACTGAATAATAGCGAATAATTTATTTTTTCTTCGTGTTTAAAATTAATGTTTTACACATGTGTTTCAATAATGCCTACTCAGAATGGACTCAGGAAAAAAAATATAATTGCGACTTTATTGTAAAATTGTAAATCCTAGAATTAACTTTCCACTCTTCAGTCCATAGTGGATCACTGCTGGACGTAGGCCTCCCCCGTTGTTCGCGACAAAAATCTATCCCCTACCGCACTCATTCAATGGGCTCCCGCAACCTTGAATAGAACGTCCCTCTCCTATGCTGAGTCAAGCTGTAAGAGGCCACCATTCCTGGACTTCTTGTCCTATCGACCATCTGTTCTGGAAATATTGTGCCCATTGCCATTTTATTTGGGAGTCCTTTTGATAAGGAAGGAATGAACTGATCAATACCGCAATGTTAGGGAGGCTTACGTCTATTGTTCGATAATGCTAATGCTGGTGGTAAAGCAAAGAAATAATTGGAAAGCGAATAAAAATAAATTATAAGTAGATATTATTGAGAATATTACGGAGTACTTTAGCGTAGAGAAACGACCATTGGGTTAATCGTAAGCCACTACGATCGAGGCACACTAATAAACAGTAACATTTGTTTTTGAAGGTGAAAGCTATATATTGCTCTATGTTTGTTTTTTTTTTTTAATACAGAGAAACATTTCATGAAAATAGTCGCTCGGCCCACAACCAAACTCAAATACCCAATAGGTCAATGGTATACAAATTCTAAAAAAAATGTGTGATTTAATTCAGGCAAGGCTAGACTATCAAACACGTTTATCCGCGACTTCACTTCAGTGTAATAACTACATTACACCAGTGACCAATTGACACTCAAATATAACACAATCAATGTTCAATATTTGTTTTCAACAAATACAAATCCGTCTTGAATGATAATATTCCAACAATAAAATCTAGAACAAATATTCAAATAAAGCGCGAAAACACGGCACCACAGATAAGAACGCGGAACTTTTTTAATTTTTTTTTTCGCAGTGTCACTGGCAGCCGCGGGAACGTATCACTGAAACTGGCCGATATGCAAACACGTTCTAATTTTAAAATCGCGCCAAGGTTCCCGAGGGCCGGCGCTATGCGAAGACACAGATAAACAATGTGACATTGCATTGTTCTTGTTTATGAATATTCAAATCGATGCCATAACAACCAGCCAGTGTCAAGTTTGATTCCCGTAACAAAAAAAAAATTGAGACGACAGTTCAGAACAAACGTCCATTTGACCATAAGATTATATCTGTGCGTACAAAAACATAACATACATATTTTGTATACTCTTTTTTATTCTTCCTATAAGCAATGCTTCCCCAAGCATTGAAAGGTTAATTGAAGGAGAATAACTTTCACAAATGAACTTCGAGGTGACCGACTCGTCAACATTTCTTCGAAAACCGGAAAAACATTAAATTTCTCGTTTATGATACTTGAAGTATAGATAACAAATATTAATGTACAGTACAAATACATTTCTACAGCACAAATACATTATTTTTTATTTTTACTGTAAAAAATTATCTCTTCTGAAGACCAGAATGGACGCTTTTAATCTTCAGATGGTAAAGATTTGGAGGAAACTGTTTTCACTCCAAATTCCAAGGGTGCCTTCTCTTACCCTTTCGAAGTACCTATCTACTTTAGTGAGGCTGAACACACCAAATACTTATTACGTTTTTTATAGTTTTACATGGGGAATATACAAAAAAGATTTGTATTTGATATTGTCTTCTCAAATAGATTTGGAAAACCCGACTCCAAGAACAATACAGGCACACAATAAATCCCGATACAGGTTAATTTAAAAGCCAGACATTGAGATAGATAACTCATCGTTGTCATGACAACCATCATAAATATTTATATCGATAACGCACCAGTACATCACTACAACTGTGATGTATTTGACAGTGATTAATTAGAACCAACACTATTATGCCACACCTCTGCTTTAGGCAAATTTAATTTTAAACGTCGTCACGCCAATATTAACCTATTAATTACTGTTAAAAAGCTATTAACGCTCGGCGACAAAAAAATAACTCAGGAAATATTATCTTTTTTTATAACAAAAGACGACAAACGCGCCAGAGGGTCCTAAATTAAACGAACACCGTTTAGAAGAGGTGCGGAAGCTTATATAAAAAAGACAAAGAAAGAAAGGAACGGATAGCGTAGAGAGAAGACACAAAGACAAGTAATAATAATTAAAAAAAACAATTAACCCTACTGTCTATGATACTCTTATATAAACTATATCATCATCATCATCAGTCCACTGCTGGCAATGGGCCTTCCCCAACGCCTTTCACAGTATGCGATTCTCCGCGCACTACATCCAGTGACTTCCTGCCATCCTTACTTCTGCTACCCATACTTGGCCTCCATTCTAAGATTCTCGACCCCATTCGACGTCGCCAGTTCGACAGGCCCATTGCCACTTCAGCCACTTTAAGAACAATGTCGTCTACTTTCGTTTTCCGAGTTCGTATAACCAGCCCATTCGTGCAACAGATGTTGTTGTTGCGGGCTCTACCACTGTTAAATTTCCCTTGGTCACGGCGTCACCACGGCTGGACCGATTTTGCTAATTCATTTATTTTAATTTTTTATTGTCTAGAGAAAGTTCTTATGAAGAAAGAAAATTGCGAAATATTAGAAAAATATAAAAAACTTAACGACTAAATTAACTTTTCTAATGATGGTAACCTTGGCGCTTTTGGCATAACTGTCAGTCGTTTGACAGTTGGCGCGATTATCTTAAGTAGAGGATGAAAGTTTGTATAGAGGAACTACCTGTGCGAAGCAGGGACGGTTCGCTAGTTCTATGTATATTAGCAAATATTTAACTTGATATTTAACGCAATAGAAGTTATCATTCGGATCAGTAATAAATTTAAAATAAAAACACGACAATATTAACAGGCACCTAATGCCGAACAGTAGATGAATCCTGTTGGACCGGTTATCTTATATCTGTATATGAAATCTAACTAATATTATAAATGCAAATTGAGTTTGCAGGTGAGTTTGTTTGTTGTTACGCTTCTCCTTAACAATTCAATCGACCATCATGAAATTTTGTACACACTTTGTCAGGACTACAAAAAATCACATGGAGCGACGTTTATCCCGAAAATAAAACTGTTCCCGATGGATAGGAAAATACATACTTCATTTACAATATCGGTTACCATGGTAACAATTTTTGACACCATGTTACCCATAATTCGAAGTTATACGAGGAACCATCTTTCAAAAATTTCCAACGTGAAAAATGAGAAACTAACGCGAGCGAAGTCGCGGGAAACAGCTAGTATAATAATAAATCGTTAAAATAACATGGCCACATACAAATTATATTTTTTTTATTATCTTAATTTCATAATGTTTTATTTGTTAGCGGTCATTGATCGACCGCTAACAAATAAAACAATTTGTCAAAAATAAATTTTATGCTTATTATGAAGTTCAAAACCTTATGAAGTTTTTGTATTGGTTACAAAGACAAAAAAATCTAGTGAATAATTTATCATACAAATACATCCACGTCATTAACAACGCAAGTCAGACATTGCTTACTACATTAAATGCCCAAAGTAAAATATACGCTTACGCCCGTAACCCTGAGGAATAGGCAGAGATCATGGATTTTGTTCGGCGCGATCTTGGCACACTATCTTTTTCGCTTCTTCTCCATCTTTACATCTACACATACACGCTCGCCGGTTACGGGTACGCCTTATAGCGCCCATCTTTAACAAGTCACTAATCTGATCGATATAAGTTCTCTTAGGGCGTCCCCAACACTGCCACTCACTTTTACAACACAAATTTGGTTATTCATCCTTTCAAGATGCCAGAACCAGAAGTATAAAAATTATCTAGAGCTAATAATACAATAAATACCTTTTTTAACTTTAAAAAATATCCAAATGCTGCACACTGACCAATTTTCTTACAAAATGTTTTATAAGACAGACAGACAGAATTGTCACTTACCTCAAGCACCGTGTTGGCTCTGAACAAGTAGCATTGCAACAGACCCTCCTTCTCGTTGAGCAGGATGTAGAAGAGCTCCTCGGGCCGGCCCGGCACTTGACTGGCCCTTGACACGACAACCGTGATAAACATCAAATCAATCAAACAAAGATTATCACGTAAAGACTACCAGCCGACAGCTGCAAGTACAATTCTTACACATTGATTTATATGTATTATGTTTAAATATTATTGGGACCGCAAAACACGCGGTCATGTGCTCGGACTTGCTATTCAACTATGGTGAACCTGAGTGAGTAGGTGGGTTTTGCTAAAAAAAATGTTTTACTCATACAAATAATTTTTAATAATACTGTAAAGCAGCGACTGGTCTTTTTCTGGTGGTAGGCTGTTCCAACATCATATAACAATAGGGACCCATACATTAAATTAATACCTAGTATGAGGCAGCGTGTAACAACAACAATAATCTCGATGATTAACAGTGGTAGAGCCCGCAACAACATCTGTTGCACGAATGTGGCTCGACCGTTGAAATACCACGACCTCACAGAAGACAAGCAAGAAGTATTTCTGCGTTTCGTCTAATGAGTAAGGTGCCGGAACCCTAATCATAGACCTTTACCGTTATCTTCCAATAAGAGAAATTGATGGGAGAGAGGATGGATAGGAAATTCCCTTTCTTTTCCCTTTTTTTGTTTATTACATGCCCATTGAAGGTAGGCAACGCATCTGCATTAGCTTGTTTCGGATGCCTATGTATAACGCTCATTTAATATCGGATCACCCGCTTGCTCGTTTGCCACCTTCTACTATAAAAAAGATGACGTCAAAATACGGTGCGGTAATTTTTTATTATTATCTACTGTAAAACTGACTAAATATCCGATGGTGGCAATGGAGAGAATCATTCTTGAATATCTGAAGTGTTGAATATCTTACCTGAGTATATCAACGAGGCGGTGTACGATGACGGGCTCGAAGTTGCCATTGTACGCCTTCAGGCAGCTGTCCTCCACCGCCATGCTCAGCTGTAGACAACGGTATCTGATCTAAACATTCTTTAGAGGCAGAACCACTGAGCAAATGCCATTGCATGAATCTCAGATCGATTAAAGAAGGGCTTACAAAAGAAGAAGGGAAGAAGCTTACAGTCTATTCCTTATCCCTTGTCATACTCTACGGGGATATTGTCTTAGGGAGAATTGTCACGCTTCCAGGCGGGTTGGCGATCGTTGACCGTAACCGTCCGAGAGGATGCTGTTGCCCATCATCTTGTGGCTCTGGTAGTAATTTTAGGACATACCCGGATCCCATACAGACGGTTTAACGTAACAACTAAATCATTACCTTATCTCTGACACCGGTGGCCCGTATCTCCTTCAGCAGCCAGGGCAGCATGGAGTTTGAGAACCGGCGGTCCATGGCCGTGTAGCCCAAGTACGTTACCGAAGTTAACTTCGTCTTCATTGTTATCACCTGCGAGAGGACCTATGTTGTAGTTTGTGGCTAGCATAAACTATCTTTAGCCAATGAAATAATCTTAATTGAAAAGTTGACAGAAGAAGCAGTTTTTACAGCATGAATGGGAAGATTCAACCGAGAAATGCGTCACAGTAGACCAGGAGATTAGACAAGATGATTAACGCTATCTACAACATCAGTGGAACGACAGTTCCGCTGCCGACCTTTAAAGAAAAGTATCTTTTCTTGGAAGATTCACCTTTATTTTAAGTAACTGAAGACAAATGATAAGGTTACATACAAGCATCTTTTAATTCAACTAATCAGTTGCAGATCCAACAACATCTGTTGCACGACTGGGCTTGACCGGTGAAATACCACGAACTCACAGAAGACAGGCGTGAAGGAGAAGTACTCTGACTTTCATTTGATGAGTGAGGTGCGCCAGGCTTAATTTTATAGTTCTTCTCTTTTCCATCCTTTTCTAATAATGAAATAATGGGAAGGGGATTTGACGGGGGTATAGATAGAAGGAGATAGCCTCCCTTTTATGTCCATTAAAGGCATGCAATGCATATGCAACTCATTACCTTGTTATGGATGACTATGGGTAGCGGTCACGTAACGTCAGATGAACCGGTTGCTTATAATAATATAATAATAAATCAGCCTTTTTTAGAATGTTCCCCACTGCAGGGACGCAGGCTTCCTTTCCGAGAGGGAAGGGACCGTAATCCACCACGCTGGTCCAGTGCGGGTTAGACATAATACTATGTTTTCTAGATGTATAACATGTTAGGCAAAAT
>JWHW01029446.1:174098-193124 GCA_000931545.1 Papilio glaucus | reverse complement strand
GGTCAGCCGCCTGCCTGACGCCAACCCTCCTCAGGCACGTACATGATGAAATATTAGTAGGTTATCGAAATCATTTACTGATATTTCTTTTAACCATTCCCAATCCTATCAGATATATTGTATGTAATTAATATTGTGCAAAGCCCTGGTGAAGTCTACTATTGGTTTTAAAAGTAATATCGTCATGCAGTCACATGAGACACACGTCCGATGACGTCACAGCATCGTTCCTGTAGTGCACAATAAAGTTACGAACATAGTACAAGTGTTATGTTATTGTGTACACATAGTATTTATAATAAGTCTATCAATACCTTCCTAAAACAGCGAATATTTCTCATGTTGTCTTTTCCATGGATTCACTGACAACTATTTTTAAACGGCTGATTTGTATTTCTAGACATTATAATCGAGATTCAGAAATTCGATATCCTTGGGAAGACTCACGTCCAGCAGTTAACGACTTTTGTCTAAGGACGACATACGGAAGTGTTAAACAGTATCACTGTTTGCATGACTATCGTACTAAAAACTAAAAAGTTACACCCTGCTGAGAAAATTTACAATCATTATTATTTTAACAGATACGGATCTACGTAAGGTCTACGTGGGCTGCAGCCCAGGGCCCCGTGGCTATAAGGTAGGGGCCGCGAGGGCCCCAAGAGTTACTATACAACGAAAACGAATGTTTATTTTTCGTTGTCTGTTTATTACATTCGACAATGGTACAAATTAAAGATCTTGTTTTTAGGTAGGTGCCCTGATTTTATTGTTTACGAAAATATATGTGGAAATTACTGATAAAAAATAAGGAAGCATTTCTAAAAATCGAATCTGTTTGTACAGTTAACTATTGTTATAATGTACTTGTCAAGACGGTTGTTTTATTAAAAGTTCTTCAGAACACTTGGCAAGAATTAACTAATATGCCATGCACTGTATCGGTTTCTAAGTACGTTTTATTGGTTTAAAATAATTTAAAAAAATACGAGGACCTAATTTTTGACGAAGTACCTAAATCGATTAGTACTGGACAAAAATAATTTTTGATTTAGACATAATAATTATGTCAAATTAATAACTAAAACATGTTTCCTCTCACATGCTAATTGTTAACAGACAAGTAATAACACTAATAGGCATATAACTACGTAAACTCTTACCTTTATTTATTGCCCCAAAAAATTAAAACCACAAATCACAATACTAAGCAAGTTCCTACGTGAAAAATCAATAGAATACAAGCTGAATTGCACTTCCAATGCATGCTGTGTGTTAAATTGTAAGGCACACGGACATTTAAAGTTATTAAAAGCTATTATTGCTGTGATGGTTCACATTATTTAATAATGAAATATCAATGAAATAACTTTGTGACAATTTTTGCACAACCAAAACAGTCGACCACCGAAACGAGACAAAACCAAACTCGATGAAAACGAAACCGAAACCAGCCTTATATTTTCCTAGTGTTTTGTCTCTTTCCCTTCTATTGCAAGTTTTGAATCAGAATTATGTCAATATTCTTTCATTTTACTGTAAAAGCGGCATCTATGGAGACATAAAATAACTACTTAAAACACCTTCGAATAATTAGATCATAGTAACGTCCCTAACTAATAGATGTCACTAATAATTATTCCCTTCAACAAATTTACAAAATATCTGATTCACTTCATTAATAAATCTTTGCAAGATTATAAAATATATGGACACTAAAAGACACCAGCTAAGTTTACAAACAAAACAAATGATAATAACGTTACTAGGTAATCTCGTTTGAATTAGAATAGTTTAACTACCACCAAGGCCAAAATCGTACCTTGTTGATAAATTAAAATAGTCAAACATAATATTACTCTTGACCGAATATTTATTTGATTATAGCGCCATCTTTATCACCATGGTCGTATATGTTTGAAATTGCTTTTCATTACATTATTCATTTTCATAGGTAACAGTACATCTCACGGTTAAGAGATGGCGTTAGCCGTGCATTCCACCTTTGTAAATCTAATCGAAACTTTGGTACAGATATCCTTTTATTTCGTGTATGTTATGGAATGAAAATGAAATATTTGAAATTAAGAAAGAAATTAGGATTAATTTTGTTTAATACATAGTTTGAAGTAAACTAAGAAGGAAAGTATTTTTCAGAGGAATTCATAAAAAATACTAGTTAATTATTTGTTAGGGATTAATAATATATCACTTTATTCTATTTAAATGTTAAAATTATATAAACATAGACCGTTCACATCAATAGTATACGTAATTGTAATTTAATTGAATTAACACAGCGTCACTCGAGCTTTGTTTCAAACGTCAGTCCACCATTTCAACGAGAATGAAAATGTGGGTACTACAGAAATTGAAACGCGTCAATTTTTTTCATATTTCAGTCCTGTCAAAGTTGTAAGTGATGTTTTAGAAATTGTTTAAGTAAATGTGTGCTACTTGATGTTTCATTTTTCAATATCCCCTGCGTGTCAGTGCTGGGAAGATGTCTAGTTCATCATCAGTGTCTGTGATCGAATCCAGCATTGATGACCGATGTGAGAAGAGGGATCGGAAGTCGTTCTTCGGCCGGCACGGCGTGCTGACGATTAGCGGGTCCAGTGGCGACGCTGACGTCTCTAATCTTGATTGCGAGTGGTAAGTTTGATTTGCCTGCTATGGTTTTTATCTCAAAATGTTTAACATAAAATAGCTAGATTAGTGTTTAACTTGTTCACATTTTGCATTGTCCAATATATTAAAGTATAGTTTAAATATATCAGTTTGTTTGTGTGTTGCGTTTCATTAGTTAAGTCGAGGGCCTTACTAAAGTTAGCTGCCTTAATCCATTGAACTATGTAAAACATATGGTATGTTCTGTTAAACACGGTTCTGAAAATTGTATCTCGCTCCAATTAATTAGGCACAAATGTAACAACCCCTTTTCTCTATCATATACAAAAGGAATCTCACCGTTCCTGAAAAAAAATAGGTGCGTTTTGTATTTCGGAAGCTGAAATTTAAAGTAGTGATTTTTTAAACTTTGTTTACTGTTTTGCTATGCAATATTGATACGCTCACATTAGGTTAGCTTAGCTCCCTTCGGTCGCTCCTAGCGTGTGAATTTGAAAATAAGCCTAGGCCAAAAGCGACTTTGTCTTTCGAAATATGTTATGTTTAGGAAATTAATTTTTTAATTTTCTCATGAACAGTGCAGTTCGTTTTAATGTGAGTTGTCTTGGAAGGAAGATGGAATCCCCCTGCTCCAGTCCCTCCCACTGTCATTCCCAAAAATCAGCTCCCGAAATAAAACAGTAACCAGAAATTAAGAAGAAATTGAATAAAGCTACCGCCATTATTTCAAACCAGTTAAAGTCGCTTCTTGTAATTGCTAACCTAACCGTAGGTTGTCGGTTTGCATACTCAAAACAAAAATAAAAAGTTAGAAAATCTCAACTTTCAATTCCTTTAAGTACGTAATTCTACAGCGGTCGTTAATTATAAATAGATAAATATGCGCGCACGCCCGTAACCCAGAGGGGTAGGCATAGATTATGGATTTCCATTTGGAGCGATCCTGGCACACCTCTCTCAATTCTTAATTAATTAATTAACGTTAATTATATTCAAGTGTATCGTCCAATTCATGATTCGCAGACAAAAGGGACAAACCACGCCAAGACACTTTCCTGCAATGAATTTGTAATGAATGTCAAGCCTTGACCTTGATTCGAAACGTGAACAGTTTTAGTTTCACCTCGACGAAGGCCGATGTTTGGGCGGTATTAAAGAAGCCCTATTCTGTTTTGTTGTTGCCGTTTAGTGTAAGGAACGAAATCACAAGCTTAAAGTCATAAATATTAGTAAATTATTTCAAGATAATTAAAGTCGTGGTTAATCGCGAAACATCCAGGTAATGTAACTACAAAGTTCGTACACGATTCATGACAAAAAATTCTAAAATGGCGTCCAAGTAGACGATGCAGTGTTAATAAAGTTCGCACGAGATAGGTCGACGATTTTAAATCTTCTTAGGACATCCTATCAACCGACTAAAAACCTCGGTGGCCATTCTCGAGTGGGACTGGTGAGGATTCCGGGATCCAAAGGAACACAACCCTCTGCACTGACCTTCCGAGACAAGGACTGCACTGTTAACACTTTGATTATATCGAAAACTTCAAATATTTTTTATTAGAACCGCTTTGAACCGGTTCGGCGAGGAGAATGCGGCCTCGAACTTGACCTTGAATTAATGTAATGCACGATTCCATTGAAAGTTTAGGGTTCCTTATAAAATAATTTATTACTTTATAAAATATATGTATTGTAAATTAACTTAGCCGCCACGTAAGAGTGTAATTGTAACAAATTTGTCCATTACATTTGAAGGTAATTCGACGAGTTACGTTGTTTGTTAGCCCTTTTCGTTAACAACCTTCGTAAGTTACGTGTTACGGCGTTAAGGGCAATGTTTGCGTAAAAAGCGGCGTCAAGGTTAAACCTTCAAACCTCGGTATCCTATAAGGTGGTTCAGTAAAGCAATTTCATCGCATATTTTTAAAATCGGTCAGACTGCTTGGATTGTAAACTTTAGTCTACGGAAGGTCACAACGGAACACACGTGTACACCTGCGACATCACGATCCTGTCAGTCAGGCAAACTGTAGATATTACATACAATTAAGATACTTTCAAAGGTTAACATCCCCTTTAGTAGTTTATTATCAAATATGTTATTAGTATTTAAATTTAACAATGGGCCGGCTCGACCGGTGAAATACCACGACCTCACAGAAAACAAGCGTGAAGCAGAAGTACTCTGTGTTTCGTCTGATGAGTGAGGTGCCGGAGGTCTAATTTCAGTCCACTTCACCGTCCCACCCTTTCCTCATAAAGATAGGATGGGAACGGGAAGAGGATTGGACTGGGAGGGGTTGGCGGGGAAAAGGAAATATCCTTTTTTCTAGTCAACTTCTACTCAAGTGTAGATATATATCATAGGTAAGGTTGCATAATTATTTAATAACATACGATCATAACATCGCTGATGTTGGTCGGCAGTAAGGAGGCCTTTGATAGTGTCGTAATAAAGTAGCAGAGGCTCGCGCCGTCGCGAGCGCGGTGTACCAGCTTGATAATAAAATAGGCTAAGTGGGAAGGTTATATAATAGTTGTGGTTTCGTTCAGTACACAAATAGCAACCTTATATGTATTGTAATAATAATTATTTTTCAATATCAAATTGTATCGTTCTATTAGCTAATTATTTTTGTTACTCGCAACACTTGTTGCTTGTTTTCTAATAAATCAGTCAGAATTGGCAACATTTAGGTATTGGGATATAGGTATGGAAGCCAACTTATATGTTTCTGCTCAATACAGTCTATAATTACATAAAAAGCAGAACAAACAAAGAAAATCGTAGTTTAAACCAACCGAAGTAGACAAAGACAGCAATCGTTGTCTACCTACCAAAGAGTCGAGTTAGAAAGAGACGAAACGTTTCCTCGTAAGGTGGTACAGTGACTACGTAACGGAACCCTAAATTGTACCATGTGTCAGTTCACGTGTAGATACCGCACGTGCTTCGCGCGCCCGCTATAACACAGATAAAGACTTAATACGGTACAGATAACGCACTGTTTGGAGTGCGGTTTGCGGTTCAGGCTTATTACAGAGGAATAGGTTTGTAAGGTTTTCGGCACACTGAACTCAAAGACAGTTTTTGACCTGTATGTCTATACCTTTGGAGGATGACAAAACTAATGGTGAAAAGCGTGAACATTTTTCATTTTTAAATAATTTTTTCATTATCTGTTTTGAAAACTTTTGACTTATCGTGTAAGGTTTTGCGCGCGCTATTATTATGATATACTATCATAATGTTCATTTTTAACATACTTTTCGTACCGTTATACCAAGATACGATGTGCAGAGACGTACATCTATATATGTATAATAAAGAAGTCGTTCATTACGTCTGCGTGTCTGAACTGTTAGTCATTTTCATCGTAAAGGAATCATGAGAATTTTCCGCAATCAATACGTCCGATCCATTTACAGATAAAGGGCGACTACTTAAGCTGTGAACTCATCGATTTTTTATATATCAGCTTACAGTTCAAATGGAGATCTAGTAATAGATTGTAGAGAGCGCCAGTCAAGTTACTGTCTTTGTGCGTCGGTTCCTGAGGGTCGCGACCTTTCTGTTAAGGTCTTCCTGTACTCTATGCGGTCCGAAGTGGATGGCATTATGCATTCCAGTTTCGAGCGACGTGCAAATATGGTCTGACCAGGACTCAATCAAGTTACACGTAAACTGCAAAATTATTTCCCTTGAATAGTTCAAAAATACGTTTGTCATGCTTCCTCGAGCGCTTTGTATTAATACCCAGATGACGAGACGTTGGTTAATCTGGGTTTGTTGCCAATCAATCTGTCTATTCGTAGAGTTCGATCAAATTAGTGGCAATCTGTAACACAGCCTGTTGCTTTTCGAGCTGAGTGACCGCGCTAAGGTAGCGATTGTACGACGGCAGGAAAACTGACGTCATCGTATCAAGGACTCCACTTCTTGATACATAATGCTTTATAACTCGAGGTCACAGCACAGATCCTCCATGTCGCCGGATGAGTGAGATACCGGAGCGCCGTGTCACTCCCATCCCCTATATAACTTTGTCGACATAATCTCTATTATCTCCTATGCTTCCTATAAAAAATTCTGACAAATCATCTCTCGGGGATTTTTGTTTGTGAACTTTCAAACTTCGTTCCTCATTATAATTAATAGATAGTCCACTATTTTGGCGATAATGGCTTACACATAAAAGATAGATATAGTAAGCTGTCGCTGGCTTTTTGTAGGACTGTTTAAGGTAAACATTTCCAATAAACATTGTATACGTGTAACTCTAACGGTTTTTGCGCACACCGGAGTAGCTCGCATATGGCGGAATTTTTTCCTCCTAACTTGACACTTATCGTTATATTTTGAACAATTCCCACAATATCTTTATAAATTATAGCCTATATGTTATTCTGATTTATAAGCTATATTATTGTAAAGTTTCATTAAAATCCATTCAGTAGTTTTTGCGTGAAAGAGTAACAAACATCCTTACATCCAAACTTTCGCATTTATAATATTAGTGGAACTAATCGCTTGCTCGTTTGCCCATTTCTGTCATAATTTTTACCCTAAGGTTTCGTAAATCTATGCTGGATATAACCTATCCAAAACAGATTTATCTGCTAATAGACAGGGAGTGTTAATGATAGCATCAGGACAACAAAGTGATCAGGTATAGGTCAAGCTAGTCATTCACTAAAGTCTTTTGTAAATGTCGAGATTGAGGCGATTCTATTCTGCAGACGTAAGCTTCAACCACAAACCACTTAGAAATGTAAAAAACAATTCGTAAATGCAAAAATATTTTCGAAAAACAACTTTATCTCACTTTACCTTCCAACGTTAGCTTCATTTTATCTCACGATTTCCACATATTTACAACATTTCCAAAAGTATAAAAAGTGTGACAGCCGCCATGACGTTTCTTTGTTTACAAATATTCTATCTTGACGTAGAACAAGTGATAGTGTACTTGTTCTCATTAAACAAGCCATTACTAGGAATTTTTATATAATCTAAATTAATCTTTAGACATAACAAAAATGGATAACAAATGCCGTACGGATGCCAATCCAAAACAGTCTGCATATTTTACAATATAATTGTCAGCTCGTTTCTAAAACAATAGTGAATCAGTCTGTATCTGTAAGATGGAAATCTATGTGCGGAAGTTTCTTATAGCTATAATTCATTTAATTATGCTGTTGCCATAGACAATCTGTTTTATTAGTTGTCAACACAATTAGCTGGTCATAACCTAACACAAACTATTATAGTTAACAGATCTCTTTATGGTCTATTGTTTTTTTTTGTAGTCGACCATCGCTCAAAGATCATTACATACAAAGTGACAGTAAATCTCCTGCAAAAGTTAAAACGAACGAATTTGTATACCAAATGTAATATACGAACTTTATATGTATGTTTTCAATTCTACAATCGCTCCTTTCTACCCAAGATGCGTCACATCGAAAACTAGGGACTTGTTGAAGTTTAAACATCTTTAGGCACGCTTGGACTTGGACAGTAAGCTGGTGAATGCGCGACGAGAGCGTTAACAAAAGTGAGATCGGTCGAGGTGATCGGAAGTTGTTTGAATTTGGAACAGTTTCGACTAACTTTTGTTCGTTTATTTTTTTGAATTCAATTTTGAATTTTATTGTTAAGATACAAGGGTTTTTTTTTGTTGATTATTTATTTTTAAACTACTGTCGGGCCTGTTTTGAATTTTCACTTCTGTCGGCAGTCTGTGTTTTTATTTTAATACGCCTGCTTGTTAGTAAGTGGCAAGCTTGCGTATTTCATTTTTAAAATGAAAGCTGTAACGATTCATGCTACTACATGTATAAAACCACGTTGCTGCAAGACAAATAATCAGTAATATGTCTATTTAAGGAACTTATACAGTAATTGGGTGTTACATTATGTTAGTAATTCGTTCCTCGATTTGTTTTGTATACCTCTATCGCAAAACCACAAACTGGAGTTATCGACTTGCCGCCATTACGTAATAAAGTATTGTGCGTTTCGTCTGATGAGCGAGGTGCCGGAGGCCTAATTCTGATCTTCACCTTCCTATCCTTACCAAGGAAGTGGGAAGATGATTTGACGGGGACGGGGATGGATTGAAAAAGAAATTATCCTTTTTCCTGTTTATCTCCTCTCTCCATCAAAGGTAGGCAATGCATCTGCAGTTTACTAAGTTGTTGCAGATCCCTATGGGTACCGGTCACCTAATATGATGAACTGCTTGCTCGTTTGCCACATTGATCCAATAAAAAAAATACCGATCTTAATTAAAACTCCACACATTTCGCACTAAATTAGAACGTTTTAACAATATTTTTCATTTGCTAATACGATCGGAAACTTTAAACATCGAAGCGAATGGAATTGTTTGAAAGTCTAACGGATCTTCGTCCAAAACACTCGCAGCTGATAAAGCAACGGACATAAACCGTACCGTTTGACATAAACAGTCTGCACGCCGACGCAGAGGCGCGCGCGCGTTTTTGTCTTTGCTTTGCGCTATTCGAAAAACTCTATGATAGAGGAACGTTCGTTCGGAAACGCGGTTTGACAATTAGTAAAATTAAATAATCGTGTATTGTTTGTGGTAAAATTATGTAGATTTTTTTTTCGTTATGGTGTATGATGCTTTTATATCTTTTACGTTTTTAAAATATTTATTTTCCTCTAATTTTTGTTTTGCTTGAAATTAGCTGTGACATGAAGAAAATCTATACATATATTAAAAATATATCGCTGTCTGTACATGGAAGATATTTGACAAAAATTATTATTGGGGGCCTTCATAAACCCAATAAAACCCAAAACAATTATTATTAGAATTTTTGTCTGTTCGTCTGTGCGTTTGTTACCGCTAATCTCAGAAACTGCTTAACCGATTTGGTTGCGGTTTTCTCTAATGTATTGTTGTAAGCTTTATTTAACATTTAGTGTTTGTTTTAACTCAATCGGGTTATAAATAAAAAAGTTATATCAATTTAACTGTGCCACGGGCATACTGTGTCGACCCCACATACGCGGGAAAAGGGCAGGGAGATGATGATGAGGTTACGGTAGTACTAAGTAGGTAACATCATTTCGTTTAAGTAAAATTGCAGGGCGGGTGAAACCGTCGGACACAGCTAGTATTTTAATAAAGCAATAATTATTACTTATAACTGATTTAAAAGTGTAACCAAAGATATCATATTTTGCTTCTGTTCAGAAGAATGGTACCTTAATAGAATATATAATTAACGTAATGATTAATGAGAGTTTGCCTTTATTCCAAGCTATAAAGATTATTATGTAATACTCATTAATAGTTACTGAAACTACGGATTTTTCAGGCGTACATTATGTAAATTTCTACTTTTGACTTTGTACTATTTAAAGATAATTCAACATAACATTAGGTAAATGAGCATTCACGAATTAAAAACGATTGTATTCTCAGTCAATTTGTAATATCGCCTTTACATTTGTACATTTTTCTTTGCCAAATGAAATTATATAGTGATGTACAAGATTAGCTTAAAAAAATATTCAAGTTTTTAAACTTTTCCATCTCTAAACAATTTGAACGAACTTTAAAAAATATATGAACTCATCTTTATGGTCTTTTGTCCACGAAAAAAAAACTTTCAGAGAACAAATCCTTACCTTTTTTAAGGGGATTTGCTTCGAAACAAATGAACCAGCTTAACTCAGTAAGAAAAGGTTGGCAACTACACTTTATATTTGTTTAAGACAGATTTTTTAAAGTTAGGAAAGCCCAGTTTAGGAAAGAACCTATTATACGCGACATTCTCGCCAATGCTTTATTGGTCTTAGGTTCTTTTGAGTTCATAAGAAGCTAGTATGTCACTAGTCGATTGTAAACAGTCATTCAGTCAGTTCACAATCCGACTAGGCTTATGAACTGTCAGCAATGTGAACTGAACAAATCGTTCACAGGTTGACATGATTTTAATAATGTAAATGACATGAAAATATAAATCATTACGATAACGACTTACTTTATTATTAACCATGAGTTTCGTCTGGCGTAAAATCATGTATCGAAACAAGCTTTCTCTCTATCTTTCTCTTTGAAAAAACTGAGATGACAATATGTTTGCGACAAGTTTATATATCAGTGGAAACCCACAAGCACAACGCTGTGACGTCATCGGAATCAGGTATCATATTTCGGTGCATTGGTACTGTTAAATATTTATAAACAGTAGTTTTTGTTGTAAGACCATCTCACTCGTGTCGTACCAAAAATATCTGTAGGATTTTTGGTACGACACGAGTGAGATGAGACGAAATTTAAAAATTTAATTAAAAAATAAAATAAAAAGAGAGAATTAATAAATAGTAGATAGACATATCAAATTGGTATAATTAACTAATAGTAGTAAAAGGGGGCGTTGGAATTTATATTCTTCTAAAGGGGCGGTATTCCAACAAAGGTTTGGTAACCAGTGGGATATCGTCTGCCATCTTTTTTCATCATAACTTTTATTGTCTTTGATCAACCGGAGCTCTATTTTAATACGTTTTTTATTTACATTTATCAATTAATTATTTATATTAATGTTAATAATATTAAATTAAGCTGTGTGATTAGTCCGACATATTCAATTCACACTTCCATACAGAATAACATTATTGTAACAAGATTTAATTAATAAGGAAAATATTTAACATTTAACATGTTATATGTTACATTTTATAATATCTTTATAAACATATAACATGTTAAATAGTCGAAATTGGCGATCAGGATGTAGGACACTAGGAAACAGTTATAAGTTAGAGTCTTAAGTAAATAAATAAATATGCGCTCACGCCCGTAACCCAGAGGGGTAGGCAGAGATTATGGTTTTCCATTTGGCGCGATCCTGGCACACCTCTCTCGCTTCTTCTACATTCATACATCTACGTATACATGCTCGTCGGTTGTGGATGCCCTTTTTTAGTAAGTCATTAATCTGATCGATATAAGTTCTCCTAGGGCGTCCCCTACCAACACTGCCGCTCACTTTTGCTACATAAATTTGTTTCGTTATTCTCTCTTCATCCTTTCAACATGCCCGAACCACTGAAGCATACCTTTCTCAATTCTAGTCACAACATCCACTTTTAAGCCACACTTTTCCCTTATAATGGTATTTTTAATCCTATCATTCATCACGCCTAACATACTTCTTAAGGATCGCATCTCAACGGCATTAACTCTACTAGCATGCTTTCCTGTCAAACCCAGCTCTCACTTCCATACATTAAAGTGGGGACGAGTCTTAAGTTTTTTTTTTTAATTTGCATCCTAAAGACACTGCGTTAACTTCGTGTATTTTAGCCAATTTAATAACAATGCAACCTTAACCTTAAGTATTTTGTATGAAATATGAACAGCCGGACACTTCTTACCGCATAAATCTTTTTTCACTGTAACAAGGTCAATTCAGCCCGAGTTGTTGATACTGTAGAACTGTAAACCGTCATTTTATAGTAATGTTAATTGAGTTTATGTTATGAACTAATAGATAAATGAAATTATACGTTATGATTTGATCTGTTATTCGTGTTAAAATCGACAACAATATAAACTTGTTTCGTTTTCTTGAATGAAATTGTTGGCTGGTAGTAGTGATTTCTTACTGTTTTCTGTCACACATAGCTGTCAAATTTATTCTTTTTTTTTGCTGTCGTTATTATACCAAGCTGTCGCATTTTTGTGGCCGCCTGTCTGACGTTAAACTTGATTGGATATGGTTCAAGATAATTATCGAATGGCTGATTCGAACCCACGATCATGGTGTGAATGCTTCGCAATCCGTACCCATTAGGCTGTTGGCTTTTCTTACAATATAATGTAAATAATAATTATGTTTCTCTTGAATCTCTATTTAAATATTATCACGACTTAGATCTTATAACAATTATTCTTAGGATTATTATCACAAGCACGAGATTTAATTAAATAGATAATATAGCTTAGTTATACATACAGTAACAAGTTAGTGATCTATATACAGTATATAAGAAGAAACTGACTGACATAGTGTGACTTGACATTTTGCACAGAGATTTTTTTATTGCGTAGCCGAGTACTAAGGAAGGGTTTTCGTAAATTCATCCTATAAAAGTCTAAAGTAGGGCATGAAAGTTTGTATGGCTAAAACATAATAATTGAAAGTAAGATTACCTCAGACATATATCACAAATCATATTAAATATGGTTCAGCTTAGGCTGGAATAGTCGGTTAAATTAAATTGCACGACAGGTGAAACCGCGGGGCTCAGCTTGCTAGGCAGAGATTATGGATTTCCATTTGGCGCGATCCTGGCACACCTCTCGCTTCTTCTACATTCATACATCTACGCATACAAGCTCGTCGGTTACGGGTACTCCTTATATCGCCCTTCTTTATTCCACGAGCATTCCTTCGAGCCGGATCAAACTTTAAGATAAATTTCTTTATTACACGTATATTACAATATTAATAAGTGCGCGTGTACACTGGCGGCCCGTCGCGAAGTGCTGTCCTCGTCTCCCGCACCCCCGTCCCTGCGGCCCGCGCCCCGCGCAGCCCGCTGAGTGGCCCGCGCTCACGACGTGCGAGGCGCGACTTCTTTTATTTACTTCACTACTTCTCCTTTTACATGTACTAAGCTCGGGTCGTTAAACTAGTTATGTTTATTCCGTCCATTGAGGTAGAATAAGTCTAGATTATTAGCATTCTGTGTAAGAAATAACAATAGGAAATACTTCCTTATCTGTTTGTTAGAAAAAATAGTGCTTAATTAATGTCATTTATATAATGACGGCATTATGTTCACAGAATAATGAGTGATGAAGTAGGTCAGTGGAAGATTTTGTGCTGATTGTTGAAACACTGACAGACCAGTGAGTGTTAAGAGAGCTCATGAAGTGACGGTCTTCTTTATAGAAGAAGGTGGCAAACGAGGAAGGCGTCACATTAAATGACCTCTACCCATGGGCATCTAACGAGCTAACTAGATGCAGATGCGTTGCCTGCCTTTAATGGACAGAGGACATAAACAGAAAGAAGAATATTTCCCTTTCCGATATATCCCGCGTCAAATCCTCTTCTTCCCATCCTTCTGTTATTGGAAAAGGACTAGGATTAAGCCTCAGGTCTGACTCATCAGTCGAAACGCAGAAATCCTCCTTCACGCCTGTCTCCTGTCAGCTTGTGGTATTTCACCGGTTTCAAGGGTACTCTTTGACAATAACAATTTTCTGACACATGTTACCTTTAATTCAAAGTTATACGCGGAATCAATATAGAAAATAATATTTAAAAAAAACACTTTTAAGTTAAACGTTTTTATTTTATGTGCACTGAAAATTGTATTGTCATCTAAATTAAATGTGTGTACGAAATTTCATATCAATCTGACAACGGGAAGGTGCTTACATTTTAATTTCTAATTTTGACCCAAATAAACAAATAAATTCCGTACAGGTCGAGCTAAATAAAACCGTTTAAAAATGAGAAACAAATGGGTTCGTAGCCACGGGAAACAGTAATGTTTATATTGTTCAATCAAATCATTTGCAATATTAATTTAAGATAAATTTTAATGATTGAAATAATCGGATACGAACAGATATGAATGGGAGTAGGGATGAAGGACACAAATGCGTGGAAGAGTATCCGAACGGTTCGCCTGTCGCCTGTCACTTCCGACGACAGGAGTGCGTACGTGTATTTAACGTAAACCTTATTTTTGTTTAAAATATTATACAATTATATTCATTATTATAACGAGAATTATGGTTAATAACACATTCGCTGCTACAAACTGCGGCCGGTAATTGCACTGAATTAACTTTTTGTCATGATCAAGTCAAGTCAACAGATTGAGAGATACAATGATTGTTTTAACATTATGATAACGTCAAGCTGTTGCTCTTGAGTACAAATTCCAAGCTATAATCCATTTTTAAACATAGAGTTTAATGTAATTTTAATCTGTGACAATGGGTTAAATTATCTCTTGGCTTAGGAAATTTTAGACAAAGCTTTTTAGTGCAAGAATTGCTCAAGATAATTACTATGTTGATATTTTTCTATATGGAATAAAGTGGCAAACGAGCAATTTCATCTGATATTAAAAGACTGCTACCCATAGACAACAAGCAAATGAGTCGCAGATGCGTTGCCTACCTTTAATGGACAGAGGAGGAGGGGGGATACACGGGAAAAGGATATTTCCTTTTCCCCATCTGTCTCGTCTCCGTCTAATCCTCCTCTTCTTCCCATCCTATCCTCATTAGAAAAGGATGGAAATGGAAGTGGATTGAAATTAAGCCTCCGGTAGTTCGCTCATCAGTCGTAACGCAGAATACTTCTACTTCACGCCTATCTTCTGTGAAGTTGTGGCATTTCACAGATCGAGCCGGCCTGTTCGTGCAACATATGTTGTTGCCGGCTCTACCACTGTTAAAATTAGTATAATGGTATAGTAATAAGTCAAAAAGAATTACCCAAATGGATGCTTGAAATCTAAAATCACTTAGTGAAACTGTTTAATTAGATACCATAGTAAAAAAATAGGTTAGTATCTGTCAATATACGAAAGTAAACGAATGTATTATTGACTAAACGTTAAACAGAAATTTTTACCTTTTTGAATGGTTTTACTGAATGTTTTTCGCTTCTCCATACCTCCCATTCCCATGTACATACGTCCAAGTAGATTGTTCACTAATGTACGCTAATTATCTCCACACGCCCACAAACGAGTAGTCACATTTAGCTGTTGTAATTATAGTGATTTGCATGATTCTTATTGAAAAACCTGTGTGTAGTCACCCTTGTAGTCTTCTTTTGTGAATCAGATGTGATGCAAATGGTATGTTTGTTCACGTGTTTGAAGCTTGTTTAATCGCTTGTCTGTGTATGCGATCGCTTTCAGACACAAGTCACGGTTTTCCTTTTGTTTATAGACCAAGAGCCAGCGACGATCTGACCTTCATAAATATCTGACCTTCGTCAATTCATACAACTTGAAATTTTCTCTGTGTATGTCCTTAATATAGATAAAAATCGGCCAAGTGAGAGTCGGACTCGCACATCGGGTTCCGTACCATTGTCTATAAAAACGGCAAAGATTTTTTGTATAGGAGCCCCCTTAAAGATTTATTTTGTTTTGTTTTTTAGTATTTGTTGTTGTAGCGGCAACAGAAATACATCATCTGTGAATTTCAACTGTCTAATTATCATTATTCATGAGATACAGCCTGGGGGACAGGTTCCGTTTTACCCTTTGCGTACGGAAACCTAAAAACGATCCCAGATTGTGAAGTTTGGAGCTTGAAAGATATCCAAGTAATCCGAAAATAGCAAAGGTATATAAAATTTCACTTCTTGTTGTACTTCGACTTTAGTGTTTCGTGAATCGTCTTTGTTTCATTATGAAGCCAGATGCCTGTGGACTGTCAAACGCTTGACAGACCAGTCTCAGAAGAACTTCCATTTTCCGCTTCACTGTTTTCTTATAGCAATGATGTATCATCGTCGCCGGCTCCTGTGTTGTGAGTATTGATACTTAAATGTGGCCACCATAAGGACAGCAAGATTCAAAGTCGTTTAGCGGGCACTCTTGTCTAAAACACAGATTTGTAGGCAGAGATTCCGGCTTTCTTCTTGGCACGATACTAAGGGTGCGTCTTGATCTGGCGAATGCGTCGCGAACGGATAGCGAGCTGCACATTCGCGGCGCATTCGCCAGATCCGGACGCACCCTACATTTCTCGCTGCATTTGCACTCAAAAACTACTGAACGGATTTTTATATCGTTATCTCCCATATACGAAGACATTCTTTGGGAATACTTCGGTATACAATTAATTGAGGTTTTGTGTGAATTGCCTTAATTGTGACAATGATTGTTGAAGAAAACATAATAGGTAAGAACATTATGACAAAAAATATCACACAATAAAACACTAAATGTTAAGTGAAGCTTACCACAATACTTTGGTGAAAACCACACCCAAATCGGTTAAGCCGTTTCTGAGATTAGCGGTAACAAACGCACAGACAAACAGACAAAAATTCTAATAATAATTGTTTTAGGTTTTATTGCGTTTATAAAGGCCCCCAATAATAGTTTTTCTCAAATATGTTTCATGTACAGACAGCGATCGGTTACATTTTTATTATATGTATAAGTAGATTTTAATTCATATACATAACTTGATATTGTTAACCACCGATGTAATAACCTGCCCACCAGTCTAGCTGTTTCAAAGCTACTGTTTCTTATCTGCGTAACCATGGTAACGGTAGTTTTTATTAGCACAAGTTTTATGTGCAGCTCGGATTTTATCGCGGTCGTTTTAAAAACTGAAG
Organism: Papilio glaucus; assembly: GCA_000931545.1. Taxonomy (NCBI): domain Eukaryota; kingdom Metazoa; phylum Arthropoda; class Insecta; order Lepidoptera; family Papilionidae; genus Papilio; species Papilio glaucus. The sequence continues at coordinate 176,108 of JWHW01029446.1, read as the reverse complement.
GTGGTATAACTTTAGTTAATTTGGACATCAAGTCTCAGTTATTGTTTATTTTGTGCTTTGTATCGACGAGCATGTCTGAGATACATCGGAGATACGTCGGCATGTAGCAAGTGACGTTTGTTTGTTTACAAATATTCCATCTCGATGTGAAACATAAATGACTAAATAATTTTGAGTTGGCTCTAAACAAATTAAATATTGTGGAAAGAGGAGTACACATCATTGGGTTCTTTATTTTATTTTCGTCTTTTTAAAAGGTGTGCCAGATATGTGCACAATGGACATTTATCGGACAATATTTCTTATAATCTTGTTTTATTTATTTAACATATAAATAGTATATATACATAACGTACGTATACACATCGAAATAATAACTAAGAAGAATTAAATCAAAATTAACTAACACGATTTAGCAATTTCAAACCTTATTTCTTACCACTAGTGTAACTCAGGCTTCGAATCTACAGCCCCATATTGAACAAAGACCTATCCTCCGATCTCGGCTATCGGCTTTCGGTAAACATCCGTGATATTAATATAACAATTGTTGAGCTGCTAACGAGCGGTAATGTTGTGTTTGTTCATCACCGCATCAATTAGAAGCCTTCCGGTGTCCGAGCTATTGTTACCTTGTCAATTATGAATTTTTAAATGTTAGTTCACGTTTAATTTAGACTTTTACTCGTAGGTATACTAAAAATTATACTTTTGTGTATATCATTCATACCTTGTTTCGTTGCAAGATATGATTGTTGTAAACAAAGAAATGTCACTCACCATACATGGCGGCCATTACACTTTTTATACTTTCATTGCAAATGTTGTAATTTTGTGTAAATCGTGAGATAAAGTGAAGTGAAATTGTGTAATATGGATAGTTAATGTTATAAAGTAATATAAGAAAAAGTTGTTTTTCAAAAATTTTAACGTAAAAATCATTGTTTACAAAAATCACATCTTGCTGTGAAACATGGTATAAGTAGTAGGTATATACATTAAGCGTTCTTTCAAGAAATAGAGCATTTTCGAAATACCGCTTTCACGTGTTATAGCTTCAAGTTTATCATTTTCTTTTTCTGCTCGGCTCCTTACAGTAACAGTGTGATGTTAAATGACTTTAGGAACTACCCTTTCTCAAATCATACCAGTAATTCCTGAGATTATCACGTTCAAACAAATAAACTATTCAGATAAATAAATAAATATGCGCTTACGCCAATAACCCAGAGAGATAGGCAGAGATCATGGATTTCCATTTGGCACGATCCTGGCACACTCTCTCGCTTCTTCTACATCTACGCATAAATGCTCGTCGGTCATGGGTGCTCCTTATATCGCTCTTTTTTAGTAAGCCACTAATCTGATCGATATAAGTTCTCCTAGGGCGTCCCCTACCAACACTGCCACTCACTTTTGCTACATAAATTTTTTTCGTTATTCTCTCTTCATTCATCCTTTCCACATGCCCGAACCACCGAAGCATTCCTTTCTCAATTCTAGTCACAACATCCACTTTTAAGCCACACTTTTCCCTTATAATGCTATTTTAATACTATCATTCAATGTCACGCCTGACATACTTCTTAAGGAGTATCTAGTATCTTCTATCTAGTACAGGCAGCATATATACTGTAGGATGTAGTGGAGGCGAATTTGTACTAAATATATCAGTTCGATTGAAATCGTGTTCAACAAGACAGCGGTTTTCAAGGAGTGAATTCGTGAATATAAATTTAGCATTAATTTAAATAATTCATATGTTCGATGTTGTCCGTATTTCTCATGTCCTATTCTTGTGTGGTGTCTGACTTGGTCTAGCGGACAGCGAGAGGTCAGAGATTAAAGGTATCCATTTTGTAAACTACAATAGTTCTCGTTATTTCCACTTTTATAACTAACTACTAGAACTATTGGTAGAATGTGGAAACGAGTAGGCGGCTCAGGGAAGAACTAGGGTCCCTTAAAAACCTTTAACCAGGAGTTGCGGATTAGATACCGATAGAGACA
>JWHW01029446.1:161623-173570 GCA_000931545.1 Papilio glaucus | reverse complement strand
GTGAATATAAATTTAGCATTAATTTAAATAATTCATATGTTCGATGTTGTCCGTACCATATTTCTCATGTCCTATTCTTGTGTTGTGTCTGACTCGGTCTAGCGGACAGCGAGGGTCAGAGATTAAAGGTATCCATTTTGTAACCTACAATAGTTCTCGTTATTTCTACTTTTCTAACTAACTACTAGAACTATTGGTAGAATGTGGAAACGAGTAGGCGGCTCAGGAAAGAACTAGGGTCCCTTAAAAACCTTTATCTAGGAGTTCCGGATTAGATACCGATAGAGACTGGAGAAAGAGGTCTAAGAGCATTGCACGCGTCAGACGAAACCCAGGAAAAATTAAGACTTTTACCTCGCTCTGGTGTATTGTGTTTGAGCTGGCGATATCGACAAAACTTCCTACTTTGTAATATAAATATAGTCTAAGAAATTCTGTTTACATAAACTTGACACCAAGAATCGCCAACGAGGAGTTACGCAAGAGTTCAACCTAATTTGGTTTTTTACGAATTAACAATATTATCCCCAGATTTAGGTCAGCAACCCACACGTGATTTATCAATGTACATATAATCTAGGTCCTGATCAAATAACAGATAAGGGTATACATTTCTAATGCCGTGTCTTATACTATACATTCATATCTTTACCTATTAAGAAAAAAATTGTTCGTCATACGACTGAAAAATATCATTAAGTGTTCATAAAACACCCTGTATAGTTGTGTTGATCCGTATTAATTATATCATAGTTAAATACATTGTGTCGGTGTGTCTGTAAGCAAGATTTCTCATTATAGACGACATCGGAAATATTAAACCAACACGTTATCGTGCAACGCACATCCGTAGTGCATTGCTAGCACGTACTAGCACGTACTAGCACGCTGTGAAACGTTATACATTTGCTACCCGCCGCTTCTGAGAACCGAGACACCGGACCGCGAGCGTTCCTCATACTACACTTGTTTCAATTTTTTTTATGGAGCTACAGTGAGCTATTTACTGTTCTAGGTGTTAACTAACTGTTGCTTTTGTGTGGGTGTGTTTGCATGTGTGTCACAAATTCATCTATCATGCCATAGTAAGTTTTCAGTTCCATCATAATTATTAAATTCTCACATTTACACTTCGTAGACGAAAGAGGGTAGATATTGAAAGCCTTGTTTATGGTGTAGTAGAGACGAGAACCTAAGACAGAAAGCTGGTGATCGGCTAGTTCTATTCTAAAAGAAATGCAGACAATGTATTTTCGACGTTCACAACCAACATTGTCGTATAGCACATAAGGCACTGCTTTGTGTTTACGCAACACGGTTTGCGGCACAAATCTTACAGTCAACACATCCCAAGTTTTATTCAAGGACGGACTTGAATAAGATAATTTTTAAAATAGATCTTGTGACATCCGCCATCCCGCACCGGGTCAGCGTGATTGTTTACAGCCCCTTCTCTCTCACGGAGAGGAGGCCTGAGGCCTGGCATTAGGGAAACATACTAAAAAAGGCTCATTTATTATTATTTTTTTTTTGTCTATGATTTCCTTTTCACGATATTTAGGAGATTATTCTGATGTTGTTGCCTTGCCTACCTTTAATGGGCAGAAGAGGAGATAAACAGAAAATGGTTAGTTCCTTTTCTTATTTACCCCCTCATCCGTTGAGTCCTTTTCCCTTTCCCATCCCTCACTTACTCACTTTATATCGATCTCTTGTATATGATTTACTTATTCTTAAACTTATATGTTCCGAGGTCTCTCTAATTCTTTCGTTAAACTACAGGTTGTTGTAAAAAACGAATGTGCAATTTGATAGAAATATATACATACAGGCTGATACTTTTCCCTCCATACGTTCTAATCTCTAACGCATAAACAATCACTTATTTTCATTGAGATTGTATCAACACTGTTACATGGAGTTAACATGTCGCGTACCGAACATTCCAGACTAGGACTACACAAACATACTTTACTGTACTGCTGCATAGGTACTAGGTATTCTAATGCTAACATAAAATGTATTAACAATTTTTGTAATATTTTATCTGTAATATCAATCTCTAAGATTTGTCACGTACAAAAGAACCGGTTTTATCTGGATATATCAAGATATGTCTATCACTTCGAGACATTTGTACTTTAAGTACCTTCTTGAAATTAAAAGTGATATTGTGAATATGCTGTCATGTATATATCTGTAGGTATTGATGCTATTTTCCTAGCTCGGTGTTTAAGATATTTAATGTATCTTATTTGATTTAAAAAGGCCTTTTACACTGCGTCTTTTGTTTTAAAATATTTTAAAAAATACATTTTCTTTCATTAATTGCAAGAAAATAATTGAAACACGTAATAATGCAACGTAAGATGTAGGCAACCTAACCACCAAATTTCGTATTCGATTCTAGAAAGTAACAAAACGGCCGTCTGTAAGATCCGGTCCGAACCGGTTCGAAGCGGTTCATTCCGGATTCGCGGCCATTGACCCACGTTTTTGTATTTGTTACTTTGAATACTTTTAATAGTTACATTTACTTTACATCAGCATTTTTATAAGTTTTTTCACATATACCATAACTTTAAGTTCAAGGTTTGTGTCCTTTCTAGTGGTACTAAGCATATATTTTAAGCATGTATTTTTTTATTTAAAATAATTTATTATTACAGACAACATATAGTTAAATTTAGTTTTCTATCGTTGACTATTTTAACTTAATATCGACCTAACGCGATTCTGTTGTGTCAACACTTTACTGGCATTAATCTGATAAGATAACATACTGTATCATAGGGTTGCCACCTCTTCATACCCTGATTCCAGCAGGAAACTTTCATAACTTTTTTTATTTTAAACTTATAATTATCATTTGATCATATATAGTTTACAATATTATTATAATAATAATCAGCCTTTTTTTGGAATTTATCCTCACTGTAGGGTCACAGGCCTCCTGGCCGCTGGCCCAGTGCAGGTTGGTGGATGTCACATAATACCAAACATTCTGCTGAAGTAACATTCGAGCACTGGTGGCACAGGTGGTATAGGCCCCGACTTACGTACTGTAGGTCGCGGGCTTGAACCCAGTCAGGCGCTTTACTTTGTTTTTTTTTTTACGGAAGAAGGTGGCAAACGAGCAAGCGGATTACCGGGAGTTAAGTGTACGCTACCCATAGACATCCGCAACAAGCAAATGTGTTGCTGTGATGATGTTGTGTAATTTATTTCATCACCACTGCTCCAAAAATGGTAAAGGAACACATCGTGAGGAAACCGGCATGTCTTAGAACCAATAAATTCGAACACATGTGACATCCACCAACCCGCACTGGGCCAGCGTGGATTACGGCCCCTGCCCTCTCACAGAGAAGAGGCCTGTGTCCCTGCAGTGGGGAAACATACTAAAAAGGCTGATTTATAATTATTCTAATAAATTTTTAACTACAAGGTTCCATTTTTATTAAGGCAAAAAACATTCACTCAAGAATTAAGGACACCAAGATAATTATTTAGTTAAATTACTAAATTTTCAATAATCATACAAGTTCTCTGAACGTATTTAATAGTTCTGCAAAAACGCGGAAAGATTTAAAAAAAAGTGTGAGTGAGACAATGCAAAATGGCGGAACTCCTGACGAAACTTAAGAGGTTAGGTAGAAACGGTGTCAGAGAAACGAACAGTATATATTCAATGGTGTCATGCAGTGACCTCACCCCTGGCAGCCTGGAGGTCTGGCTGGACCTCCCCGATGAGATCAAGTACGACCCCTCCCTTGCGCCCTTCAAACAGCTGTATGAACAGCGCCATGGTATGTACTGATTCTCTATTTTAAGATAGTTTTAAGGTTCATCTAGAGCTCAAAGGGATATGCTTTTTCAACGTACACAAAGCTGTGGGATTATTATAAAAGAAGTCATGATAGAGTCATTTTAATATAGTTAGTTGTGATGGGGTTATCAACGCTATCTACAGACAGGTGCAACAGGAGTTGCAGATATTTTGCCGGTGCGATATTCGCATTGGTAATTAAGTGGCTCGTTTTATAATACGCCGTGACTAAGGATATTCTCTTTGCTGTAGTGCAGCGCAACTTCTTGTATAGAGTATTTTAATTTTAAGGTGGAAATTACACGTTTTCTTGTTGATTGTCAATTATTTTGCACAATTACTGTTCAGATTTTGATTCTCAGCAGGAAATTTATCATTTGAATTCAATCGATTGTAAATAATGTATTTGTACAGTGATTGAACAAATTTTACACATCGCATCGTATATTTTTGCAAGCAAACGGAAAGCGTTTTAAAATGTAAGAGTCACGAAACAGGCGCCATCTACAAGGACATGGCGTCGGGGATAAAATATCAAATTCAATAATAATAATACTTTTATCATCGCTATTCTTGACATAATTTGGCGTAATGTAATGATATTTTTAATCTCTGAATTTCCGATTTATTTAAATACATATTAACGTTGTATTCGGCCTTGCACTGAAGATTTGTAAAGATGTGGTGAGCATTATGTTTTGACATCAATAAAACAGATCAACCGATGAATGAAGAATTCTATTGTTTAGTTTGTCTTAAAAAACAGTGACTAAAGTTTATTTCTCTAGGTAAACTGGAGCGATCAGAAAATAACACAGAAGTGGACAAAACAATCGGCAATGGGAAGACAACGGAAAATTCTGCACTGCCCGAAAACATCGGGGGGAATGAAGTCACTGCTAAAGACTGTGAAAACGGGTGAGGGGAATTACATATTAGTGTTGTTAACTATTAATGATTCTTGCAATTAAAATATCGATAAAAATGCAATTAGGATAACTAAGTCAATCTACTGCTGCTATGGCAAAGTTCTCTTGAATATTTAACGTATTACCTACTATGGTATTAAAAAGGATTGGTGCATATCTATTTTAAGTATTATATTTTTGCCCAGTCTTTGTGTCGGATGTTTGTTGATATCACTATGTATAATTAAACAGATATCACTGCGTCTGTCGGTCTGAACACGAGAAACTCAAAACTATTTAACGAATTTATACGCTTTTCACAAATAAACAAAGTAATCATGTCAACAATGTCAACAAAAGATTAGGTTCGGGAATTAATTGAGGTACTGCGTAAATTGAAACTTAACTGAAAAGTGCCAAAGGTAATTGAAGAAAACATAACAGGCTGATACAAAATTTAAATGTAAACATTGGTGGACCAAGGAGGCAGCGTGGGGAAGGCCGTGGTTGCTGAGGGTAGGTAAGCCTCCCACAAGACGGACCGACAATCTGTTCAAAGTTGTAGGGTCCACTGGACTAAGTTGACAGGGGACCGATTTTTATGGGGGTCAATTGCTTCCCAGTTGATCCTGCAGCCTCTGTATAGCAGTAGACGACTATCGGCTTAAAAGAAGAAGATTAACTTAAAATTAAATAACAAAACACAACGAGAATCCGTACAGTATGTTTAAGCCATCAAGTGATCGACATTGACGGCATATAAGGTAGATTAAAAGCCTATTTTAATCATAAGCTTTAATCGGATTACTTCTATCCATTGCTTGTTATACGTGATACATAAACATCCAGTCAATGTAGGTAACAGCGTGTAGGTTCTATAATTAAAATGTGCCTGACCTGTTAAGTGTTTTGTTTAACTTAAGTTGGTCTGTCAAGGTTTGAGAAAGATTAATAAATTATCTACTATAGCAGCTCGGTACCGATTTTATTTACAATTTTTACATAGTTAATATTTTAATTTGATTTATTCAGATTAATGGATCAAATGATACCAGAAAAAGAAAAGAAGATGAAGTCAGCAAAGAAGAAACAGGTAACTAACTTTTTTATTGTAGTGAAATCTTCTTTAGACTTTTTACTATGTTTGTTCTTCTCAAATGGACTAAAAGAGGAGCAACAGAGATAGCTAACGTAGCTATATACACATTGTTAGATCTGAAATATCGACATCGATATCGATATCGACATCGCCGAGTCTATAATGCAAACGTTACTATTTGCAGATAAATCGAGTCTTACGCATCTTCAAGTTGAGCGCACTGGTGGGCTGTTGGGGCTTGCTGACCGTTTCCTTGTTGCTCAACATGGAGACCAGCGACGTGGTCCTCCACACTGCGGTAGAAGCTGGTAGCGTTAAAGGTAGGTGATGTTTTAGCATTAACCTTTTCATTCTTCTCTTAAAGGTGTCCACGTCATAATCGAATGGAAACACTGATGCTGGCTTATACCAACACTAAAGTATACAAATATGGAAAGAAAAAAGTTTTTGTTCCATGAGCGTATGGCAAGTCAAATCGAAATCGCTTCATTCCATACAACATAGAAGTCTTTTAGAAATTTGATACAAAACTAATGCTTCTCTCGAATTGAAATGCTATCACGTTATAGCATTTTTTATATATTATAAATAGGTTTTAGCTTCAGTTTTCACGGCCGGCCGCCTGACGCTAACCCTCCTCGGGAATAATAGGTTCATATTTGAATAATTCATGTCAACATTGGAATAGCAAATTCCAACCTACGATCTTACGTTTCACAGATAATATACCATCAATATATAAGCGTTCTAAAATATAAAGAAAAACTAAAATTATTCTATATTTTTTGATACGTTAATACCAGAGATTGTCAACATTTTGAAATAATATCAGCAGCTGTGTAGCAACAGACCCTGGCTTTAATTTAAGGTCGAGGTTAATGGTGAATATTGGTACTTTTTCAATTATCATTGTGAATTTTCAGTTTAAGAAGATCACATCTAAACAATAAGCGGAAGGTTTTATTTGAATTAATAATTATAGAGAAATGTTCGCAGAATACGAGCTCAGCACCACCGCCGAGACGGTGAAGGTCCTGGTGACCCTGGCCGGTCCATTTGAGGAGGCTACCACGAATGAAACAAGCAGTGTACTTCATCTCTGCCTTCGCAAGACTCCTGATAAAATGACTGGATATGAACAGGTAGGTTGGCGACCCAATTCCTTGTTTAATCTTACAACATGTCCAAAATAGTGTTAGTTATAATTCCTACATCGAACCCTTTACTCCGACCTCGTGACAAGTGTACCGAGTACGTGCATGGATTACAAAGGTCCGTTGTTAGTGAGACCGGGAGTACAGTCGTTAACATAGTGTTGTATAACCATGGCGCAATATTGCTATTAAACGATCAGGGTATGAAATGCAAACTTTAACTATAGCAATTGCTATTTTTGTGTTGTGTGTGCTATATTTGATGTAAAATAATGAGCATGTATATGAGACATGTGGGTTTTTACTTTGTTTACCAAAAACTTGCGTATTATGCATATATTGACCAGTGTATGTTGACCTGCGCTGAACCAATTAATATTACAGAGATGCAGTCAGCACTTTATGGTCGGCTTTGAGCAGCATTCTTCTATGCGCTGGATTGTTATCGCATTCTTGAATTTACACTGATGGATGAGATGTACCGAATAGATAGAACATCTTTAATAGACTCGTCGTAAAATAACAGGGCCGTTAGATAGTTTGACTTGGTATGAATGATGACGCTCAATATTATTCAGCAGATGATTGGAAACATTTGTGCTGAGAGATGGTGCCCAATTAAAAATCTTTCCGCATTGGCTTATCTACCAAAAAAAGTAACCTTTTATCCCTAGACATTTGCATCAATCTAGATGGACTACTTTTACTGCCTTCCTTTATTTGACAGAGGAGGGGGATACACAGAAAAAATATTTCCTTTTCCTATTTAATCCCTGCAGAGAACCGTGGTGGTTTAGGCCTCGACTTACGCAGTGGGTTCGACGCAGGTCGTGGGTTCGAACCCAGGCTCACTGCTCCAAAGATGAAGGAAAACATCGTGGAAACAGGCATTGGGTCATCGCGGTGGATTACGGCCCCTTCCCTCTTTCGAAGATGAGGCCTTTGTCTCTGCAGTGTGGAAACATCCCCTTCTATCTAATCACCGTCCCCTTCCCATCCTTTCCTTATTAGAAATGGATCGGAAGGGCAACACGTGTGAGATTAATCCTCCAGCACCACACGCGACGCTTGAAACGCAGAATACTTCCACTTCACGCTTGTGTTGTGTGTGGTCGTGATATTCCATCATGTCGTTGTTGCGGGCTCTACCACTGTTAAAACATCTTAAATATATTTAAATTTGTCAACTCTTTTAATTTGAGGGACGTGTTTTCTCTGTGTTTCAGAACTCCAGTGTCTGGACTGTGCGACTGAAGGCTGATGATGTGATGGACTTTGCGCCCAGTTCCTCAGACAGCAAGATATTGGAACTGGATCCGACTGTCCTCAACATGAATGGCACGCTAGAGATGAACTTAACGAGGCCCAGTACTGATTTCACGGCAAATTATCTCGATACAAAGGATAATGGTAATACAATACGTCTTTCGAATTATGGGTAATCATTACAAACGGTCACTGCTGAAACTTTAATCACGATTGTGGTCGAGCAGGCAGCAGCAGCAGCGGGAGGGACCAAGCGTGAAGTAGATGTATTTAAATTACCAAAGTAAAGTTAAATTAAAAAGTTGCTACGTTTCCTACGTCTCATGAGTGTGAAAAGGATGCCAAAGGTCTCATTTTTATGTCGTTTATCTTTTAAAGGTAAAGTAGCAAACGAGCAAGCGGTTCACCAGATATGCTACCCATCTGCAACAAGCTAATTAGAAAAGGTTTTTTTCTATGCCCTTACCCTTCTCTTCCTTTCTCATCCTCACCTTATTAGAAAAGAAGATGAATATTATTAGGGCTTTGGAATCTCACTCAGCAGACAAAACTATATTTCTCATATTTTCTACCAAAAAACCTATCGATGTTTCAGATTCGAAAGTAACTTTATGCTTGTGGAGTACGAGCAACAACACAGTGCCCATCACTGTCAGCTACCACTTGGACCCTATTTCTGAAGAGGATGGCATCATCTACTCGACGCTGCTGTTGGCTTCCTTGTATATCCTTATCATATTCGAGGCAAGTATCATTATTTTTCTTATGGTAGAAGGATGAATATAAACAATCAGTTCACCTGTCTATCAATGCTATAAGCATCCTAAACAAATCTTTATGTAGAAAAGTGGAGAGGATTCGTATCGACGAAAACCTTCTAGAGGAATTCATTGGATACTACAGTAGGATGTATTAATAGGCAAAAGGAATGTGCTATACTTATAGAATCTCTTGTCGTGTCAGCCCTCTTTTAGCTTCATGGAGCAGTAGATGTAGTAGTAGTAGATGTGCCGGTCAAAAAATTGTCATATGTTTTGTACTAGGTGGTGAATAGAACGATTGCAGCACTTCTATCATCATCGCTGGGTATCGCGGTGCTGGCGCTAGGGGGCGCTCGTCCGTCGCTGGCTGAGCTTGTCTCCTGGCTGGACGTAGAGACGCTACTACTGCTGTTCAGCATGATGCTGCTGGTCGCCATCCTTGCCGAGACCGGCCTCTTCGATTACCTGGCAGTGCTCGCGTTCGAGGTAAATTTCGATGATTTGTTGATTATGAGTATTTAGAAGTTATTGTGCAGTCACAGGAATGAGGATTTGATGGTGCTATTCCTAAAAACAATCTTTTCAAATCAAATTATTCAAGTAGCTTAACATTTCAGGTTACAGGGGGAAGAACGTGGCCACTTATCAATTGTTTATGCTTCTTTACTGCCTTCTTCTCCACGTTTCTTGACAACGTCACCACTGTGCTTTTGATGACTCCTGTAACCATAAGGTAAGATCATTTTTACCCGACGGACTGGCGGGTAAGTAAGTACATATGTATGTATGTATTTCCGTTCCATAGCAACCTCATGTAGTGCTAACAATCTTGACTGTTTTTGACGAGTGAGGTGTTATTAGTTTCGTATTCTTCCCGGTAGCGTCATAGGTAATATGATGATGTGATGAACAATCATTAAGACAGTCGGGTTTATTGGCAAGAAAGAAAATACGATGCGTAGTACATGTTCTTACCTATGAAACTGAAATATTATCCAAGATTTTTTATTTCTTGAACTATCATGACTTATTGTTGGCAGGCTTTTTGAACGCAAGTGGTTGGAGTTGAAGAAAGAGTAGATGAAGAAGATAAGTGTTCGAAAGGAAATGGGACCTTCGAAACCGGTTCTTGTCGTGTAAGATGTACGCGGGCTTGATTATGATAATGTATTTATTGTAACTTGATTCAGACTGTGCGAAGTAATGCAGCTGAACCCAGTGCCGGTGCTGATGTCGATGGTGATCTTCAGCAACGTAGGCGGCGCGGCCACTCCCGTCGGTGACCCGCCCAACGTTATCATCGCCAGCCATCCATCTATCTTGCGTGAGGTAATCAGTGACCTTAATTGGGAATATCATTTGTTTTTTGTCTTTTTCTTGGTAAAACGCAAGTCTATCGTAACAATTTTTTATGGAATGATGTGACAAGCATCTGTATCTTTAGCGTGTGTTGTATGACTTGCAGAACATCAACTTCACGACATTCACGCTGCACATGGGAACGGGTATCCTGCTGGTCGCGGTGCAGACCTACTTGCAGCTGCGGTACATGTTCCGTGACATCAACAAGCTGCGGCACACCGTCCCCAGAGACATACAAGGTGAAACATCTTCAAACATTATATAAGTTATTTGCTGGAGAGTAAACACTACAACACTTTCTAGTGTTGCAGGTGTCCATGGGCGACGTTGATCACCTCGGTGCTCCCGCCGCTCGTTTGTCCCCTACTCTTATAAAAAAAAAAAAACAATCGTGAGTTCTATGTTTGACGTTCCAATGTGAAAATTACTAGGGACGGTCCCTCTTATTGTCAATTATTATTTCTGCTCCGATCTTTGCAGAATGAGCTCACATTATCTTGTAGTTGTATGGTTGGTTTGGGTTAAAATTTATAAAAAAACAGGTTCCCAAGCAAGTTGTACACAGCCATTTTCTCTACTAAAAATTATTGTGATGACATCTGTTGAACTGCTTGCTAGTTTACCCCCGTCTACTATATCAACTATGTATTTCAGAGTTGCGTCAGGAGCTGGCGGTGTGGCGGCGAGCGGCGGCTTCGTTGGCCTCCTACTCCCGCGACGAGGACATAGTGCGCAGAGCTCTCGAGAAAAAGGTTCACAGATCGTTTCTTATCTTCTATCCATATATATAAAAGAAGAAACTGTAGAAGAAACTATGACTGTCTGATATACGCACAGCCCGAACTATTGGACCTAGATACTTAAAATTTCCCACAGAAAATTCTGGCGAGACGAGACTTAAAAGATTTTTCTAACTTTATCCCCTAAAGGTCTCATCCCATACTCTGATGAACGTTTGTATGGAGAATCTACCCATGCAAAACCTGATTGTGTGTCTTGTTATTGTCAATATAAGGTAACAGTGTTAAAGATGATGGTAGTGTTTGGTATTGGGGGATGTTCATGAGTAGTAGTAGACTATCGAGTAAACTTTACTTCTTCGAAGACTAGAAGTTACTCAGAAACAACGATCTATGTTTTACGCAGTATGTATGAATGCCGATTCTACTGTGACTTTTGGAGTCTAGGCTTGACCAATTTTGAAGAGTGAATTAGTTTCGTATAGTTCCCGAAAGGGTCAACGGGCAGTCAGTTGGGATTATTGTTGAGTTGAGATAGTTTTACCTTGTAAGCAAAAGTTTGTATTGTCATTGATAAATTGAACTTTTTAGGTACAGAAACTGCATGCGACCTTGCAGAAGCGAGAGTCTGGCAGCGGCAGGTCCAAGTCTGACCCGCTCTTCTGTTCTACGCTGGCGCAAATGAAACAAAAGGTGAGTTCACTACATTAAGACTAGGGCACTTCATTGCCATGGCAACGTTGGCAGTAAGAACAGGTCACTGAACAATTCCGTGGCTACTATTAAATGTCAATGGAACAATTCCATGGCTACTATTAAATGGCGATG
>JWHW01029446.1:141518-154464 GCA_000931545.1 Papilio glaucus | reverse complement strand
ACAGTACGTCCGTAGTCCATATTTAGTATGGACTACGGACGTACTGTAGACCGTAGCTTTTTTTACGGCCGCCTGACGCCAACCCTACTCGAGCATGAAAAATATTTACTGTAAATAATATTTATCTTTTAGGTGATATGGTTTTACCTAAGTCGACATTTTGTACATCAATGTCTAACGTTTTTTGTTTCAATGATTACAAAAAAGGTAAGATAACAATTAGGTAAGAGTGTTTATGAATCTTTAGACATTATTATATTAACAAATTTATTGTTTAAACCTCATGTTCATTCCTTTGTTAGTCATTTCTGTAAACAAGTAAGACACAGTTGTTACTAAAGGTTGAAGAAATGCTAAATATCAAAGTTAATACTAGATTTTAAGCTTGTATATATTTTAATTTCACCACGGACCGACCCTGGGTTCCTCTCCGTTCACCGCGGCTGACCAGCCCACGGCCCCCTAAGCCCCACCACCGCGACAAGATGGGAACCTGGTCGGAGAATCATTTCATACACGAGTAGCTTGTACCAGGTTAAAAGAAATAACATCGACATAAAATGAATTGGGCTGGACTGTAGTAAGGAGTCAGAATGTGTCTATTAAGGCTTCTCTGGCAATACACAATGCTGTACCTCACTTTAATGTATGGAAGTGAGAGCTGGGTTTGGCAGGAAAAGCATCGCGATCACTTGGATGCCGCCCAATGGAAATCAATGATCTCTGCCTACCCATGGGATACGGGCGTGAGCGCACATTTATTTTGCGAAATCAGAAATGGGTTGCCGAGTTAAATCTGTGACCAACAGTGTTAAATAACATAAACTTTAATATTTTGGTATACTTACCTCTTTTGTTATCTATTAAAATCTAATATTAGTCGGACTTATATGGTTATCTTTTCTATTTAACTTAACTATGGTGTTGCCAGTTACAAACAGATAAATAGGCGTTATTTATATACTCTATTATGATATAATCTAGGTCCTAATCAAATAACAGATGTGGGTATACATTTTAAATGCCATATCTTAGACCATAAAATATTCAATATCCTAATACTTTTATAGCATTGATTGAAGTTATAGTAAATAACAGAAAAGTAAAACATAAAGGTTATCTGACCTCCGGGACATATCTACATGAGTATAACAGCACATCTGCATTGCTTACTATTACCTGCGCCACGACAATTGGTGCTGATACATTGGTCATGTGCGGAAGTTCCATCGAAGATAGTAAGTAAACTTATGTAGCTATAAAACTGTCAAATATCACTAACTGTTAATCCAATGTTATTGTTCAAATGCTAATCAAACACTGACTGTTTACTCAAATAATTCTGACACTAATAATATTAAAAACAGCACGAGCAGTTCCCAACACAGTCAGATGCCGATGATCTTAGTAATACAGCGCAACTGCGGGAAGTCGCTGGCTTCAGAGAACTTGAACCGATCGAAGCTTAGACGCTCAGGGACATACGCCCTATTAAATTAATAATAATAAATCAGCCTTTTCTAGAATGTTCCCCACTGCAGGGGCGCAGGCCTCCTCTCCGAGAGAGGGAAGGGACCGTAATCCACCACGCTGGCCCAGTGCGGGTTGGTGGATGTCACATGTCTTAGAATTTATTGGTTCTAACACATGCCGGTTTCTACACGATGTTTTCCTTCACCGGGTTTGGAGCAGTGGCGATGAAATAAATTAACACAAAGTAAAGTGCCTGAACCCACGACCTACAGTACGTAAGTCGGAGCCTAAAACACTGAGGCACCACTGCTCATGCTGCATGCTTCCTTATTCTACCATGTCTTGGTCTCTCGCGAATTCGTTTGTTTTAGTCATATATCCAAATTCCACAAAATTTTTCAGAGTCCATACCATGCGCAGGGAACAATTGTAGTGTGACCAAGGAACAATTGTCTTATGATACGACAAATGGCACCCATGTTGTATACTGTCACACACTTAAGAATGGAATCGTTAAGGGAAATATAGCGAAGTTGATAATAAATTATGTTTTACCTAACCACAAAACCAAAGACCGTAAGTATCGGACGTGTTTCTACTCCAACAGGAGATAATATTTACATTTTCATAATTTTTAAGAAATTCACGCCAACCAATGTTTACGCCAGACGACGTCTGCAGGATCCGCTAGTATTCTTATGCAGGCTGGCTGGTAAAAGACTGTACATACGACGTCCTGCCGTCCTCACGAGTTCATTGATCCACGGAAGGAGGGCACCGTACACTTCTGATGGATGGGGAATCCTTGGCCTAACACATCGCAGCTCCACAGATGTGACCGGCCCATTGTCACTTCAACTTTTTAGGCTTTAGGAACTATGTCGTCTACTTTAGTTCATCGTCGAGTTTCCTTGTTCAGAATTCTATCCCTTAGCCACCGAGTATAGTTCTCTCCATCGCTCGCCTTGCGACTTTTAGCTTATGGGCTAGCCTCAACGTAAGTGTCCAAGTCTCTGCAGTCTAGGTCATTGCGGGGAGGACGTCATTAAAGATTTTCGTCTTTAGTTATTGAGGTATTTGTGAGGTGAGGATAAAGCGGAATTTCCCAAATGCTCCCAGGCTAGTCAAATCTATCGATCTCTTTGTTGAAGTTTACCCGACCAAGCTGAATGGCCTATCCAAGGTAGAAATTGTCTTTTGCCGCTTCAATAACAGTATTCCCGATGGTAACTGGGCCAAGGACGATGCGCTTGTTGAACATGACTTCGTCGTAACGAGGTTCATCTGCAGCCCCAAGCATCAGATCGTTGAGCATTCGACTGAGATCCTCCAGCGATTCAGCCATTATGCCAGCCAATGTCAGGTATGACACATTCATACCCGACATTGTCTACGGTACTGTTACTCTTTCGAAACTCAGCCTGCTCTGGTGGCTGGTACTCATCAAGCTTTCGATTCATCAAGCTTTAAATCAAGTCAGTGGTGGTGATAACCCTAGATAATAACCCTTATAAACGTGGCTCAGGAGTGAGGTAGGTCTATAGATATTTAACAACATTTTATACCTTTCTTGAAGAACAAGACGACCTGATTCCTGGTCCACGCCAATGGTGTAGTCCCGTTATGAATGATGGAATTGAACAGACGTTGTAGTTCCTTTAGGATCGGAATACCTCCGGCTTCCAGCAGTTCTATAGTAATTCCATTCTCACCAGGTCCTCTGCCATTTTTCAGTTGTTCAAAATAATCATCTTCACTATGTACTATGTCTTTTACCAGTCACCCTGTATAATTAATTCATATTGAATTAGTAGTCTAAACTATGTGGTATTTATAAATTACGTCCTTTTCTTTAAACCTGACAATCCGTGTACAAAGAAAGAGTACAGAGACATATTTTTTTAAAGCATTCTGTAACGAAATCTTATTTCAGACGGATTGGAAATAATTGACAATACACAAGGGAACAAGTTAGTGTCTGTAGATAATCAATATGTGTACACTTATGCCGACAATGATATACTCGACGTTACGTGCAGATCGACAAACGGTCCAGGGACTAACCTCTCTTGGGCAATTTCAAGTGAGTACATCATTTAATAAACGCCAGCTATTCATGATCCTTTATAAAATAGGTAAGTAACTTTTTAGAATTCGAAATCCCAAGTCGTTGGCCAGCACCGTTAGCGTGTCATTAATTTTGTGGTGGACTGTATGTAGGCCGCCCTCGAAGATCGCCACAAAGAGTGGCCCCCAGCCACCCACAGTCATGTCTCATTCTATACATTTTACTATATGTTATTGGCGTTAAATACACAACCAATGTATTAAACCGCCGTTTTAATGGTCGGGGCTTCATACATCAATTTCGCATTCATTTAAATCGCCTTTATTTACTTGCTCTGCCCCGTTTTTTCTAATTATGCAATTTTTTTATGGAATAAGTTGGCGAACGAGCATGCGGATCACCTGTTGTTAAGTGAACGCTACCCATAGACATCCGCAACAAGCGTTGCGCGTATTGCAGATGCGTTGCCTACCTTTAATGGACAGAGGAGGGCGTAGACAGGAAAAAGGATATTTCCTTTTCCCCATTAACCCCTCCCCGTCCAATCCTAATCCCGTTCCCATCCTATTCTATCCTTATAAGGAAAGTGTGGGAAGGGGAAGAGGACTGAAATTAGGCCTCCGGCACCCTTACTCATGAGATGAAACGCAGAATACTTCTTCTTCGCGCCTGTTTTCCGTGAGGTCGTGGTATTTCACGGGTCGAGCCGGCCCATTTGTGAAACAGATGTTGTTGTTGCGGGCTCTACCACTGTTGCCTATTTTATTCGCATAATTATGTTGTTTAATCAATAAGCCTTAATTCGTTTGCGTTGTCAGGAGTTGGATTTAAGAGTTATTGCAAAGAATACACGGAAACAGAGATCGACTATCAAGTGCGCTTACGAGCGATCGATGACCAAACAACGTTGGAGTGTGCATCCTATGGTGAAGGAGGATTGAAAAAAACAACTTTAAAACTTAATTTGACTAGGTCTAGTAAGTATTATGTACTATATACGTCCTTTATATACATAGATAGTATATAGAAGTAACAATAGACCTACGCCTGATCTTACAATTTAATACGTCGATGAACATTCTCGTACTGTAGGTAATTGAGCCTATTAACAATGACTAAACTCACATTTAGGTAATCCGGTGTAGGTACCGACTAGTTTTGGACCTTGTCCCTATCACCCTGGTGAAGGACGTCCGACAGGTCGTGGTACTAGATTTTTCTATTTTAACCTAAGTGTGTTTCAGTGTAAGAAATCGGGCGGATCTGTACTGTTTCCACTGATGTAAAATCGTGTCGTGGTTTCTCTCAATGTGTTGATATGGTTCGCATTATTATTTCTAAGACTGTCGTAAATAATGACACCTTTAGGACATACAATTTTATTGAGATTTGTCAACATGTTATGTGTGTCGACACGCAGTGAGAACTCACGGGGTGATGTGTTGAGAGACGTTTGATGTTATCGCACACATCAAACCCCAAAATGTAAATACTTAATAGAAAATTAAAAGCTTTTTAGAAAACTTATTTTTAAATATTTTATTCAACTATCTAGAAATTTATTTCAATTAAATAATGAACTATGTCGCAGTGGAAACCAACGACTAGTCACGTGTTGTCATGGCTCATTGGCTCCAGGTTCCATTTGGTTAAGGTCAGTAAATCCCGATGGTAGTGATTTCGGTATATATATAAAAAGTATCCACACCCACACACTTACATCCACAAATATCCATACATATCTATCTACATTAAATATTTGTTGTCATTCAATAAATTATTTACCTTTCAGGGTATTTACCTGAGACGACATTATGTACAACAATGTCTAACGTTTTTTGTTTCGATCAATACAAACAAGGTAAGATAACATTTATAGTTAGTGTCTATATATGAAATTTTGGGTATATTAACAAATCTTAAGAGTCAGAATTGCTAAATATCAAAGCCTGTACAAGATTCTAAGCTTGTATTAGTTTTACTTTCACCACGGACCAGCGCTGGGTTCCTCTCGGGTGACCAGCCCACGGCTCCTAAGCCCCACGGCCACGATAAGATGGGAACCTGGTCGGAGAATCTTATATAGAATTTATACACGAGCACCTTGTACCAGGTTGAAAGAAATAACAACCATAAGAGGTTTGAAACTGTCACCAAATGCATTACAACTGTCATGATCAAACAAGTTGATTTAAACCCAATAATACTTAATACCGCAATATTTTTACAGCAAGTATTGAAGTTAAAGTAAATAACATCACACAAAAAGGCAATCTGTTCTCCGGAACATATGAATATGTGTATAACAGCACATCTACAACTTTCACTATTACCTGCGCCGCAAAAATTGATGCTGAGGAATTGACTATATGTGGAAGCGACATCCTAGATCGTAAGTAAGCTCGTGTAGTCACAAAAAATTACGCGTGTACCGCATACAACTTACTATCGTAAAGAATGTGATGTAATGCCCACCACCTCTATGCTGATTGGTACATTTTACAAGACATTCCTACTTATAAGCATAAAGCTTTCATTTGTAATTGAAACGATGAAGTACGAACGTAATATGCCCCCCTCCCCATATTCTGTGAGTCCGGGTACCCGGCCCACGCGACTCACAGCTGGTGCTGACGGCTTAATATCTGGAGTGTTTTATAGAGGAAGGTGGCAAACGAGTATGCTATAAACCTCATTAAGTGACTGCTACCCACAGACATCTGCAACGAGCTAAGAAATGCAGATTGCAGATGCAGTTACGTTCAGTCTTTCAGTCTCAACTTTAATTGATCCCTCTCCCGTCGAATCCTCTTCCTCATACTATCATTTCCTTACTAGAACAGGAAAGGAAGGGGAAAAGCACTTATCGTATGCAATTCTTTGGTGCGTTAAATTCTAGTCAAGCGCCGACTGTCAAGATCATTTAATCAAAAAGTTCCTACCCTAGGTCCTCACCGTGTCGACTATGTAGGACTATGTACCAGCATGGTAGACAATAAGGGAGATTGTTGATTAATTGCTACTTGTACATAGAAAGGTTCAAGAGTATTCAAATCAATAATTCCCATCATATCCATAATCCAATGATCTCTGACAGACTGAGCCAATGTCACATCGCAACTGCGGGACGTCGCTGGCTTCAGAACCAACCGAAGCTACGAGGCTCAGGCGGGGCCGACGCCCTAAGCTCTACTAATTTGTTGTCTTGTCCTGCGAATTTGTTTGTTTTAGTCATATTTCCAAATTCCACAGAGCCCCAAAACTGCACAGGGGTCGAAAACTGCAGTGTAAGCTATTTCTACAAAAATGCGCAAAATGGCGATCACGTGATATTTTGTCACATGGTTAATGATGGAATGGTTAAGGGTAACAGAGCCAAGTTGACAATACATGTTGATTCAACTATCTACCAAACCCGTGAGTATTGAACGGGTTTCTTTATTCCAACAGAACATTGTGTTTACTATACCCATTCATATAAATCTTAACATTTTCAAAATTAAAAAAAAAAATCATACCAACCAATGTATATGATGTTTGTAAATTATCTTTTGTCCTTTTTCGTAATCCTGACAATCCTTGTACAAAGAAAGAGTAAAGCATTCTGTAACGAAATCTTATTTCAGACGGATTGCAAATAATTGACAATACACAAGGGAACAAGTTAGTGTCTGTAGATAATCAATATGTGTACACTTATGGCGACAATGATGTACTCGACGTTACGTGCAGATCGACAGACAGTACAGAGAGTTCTCTCTATTGGATAATTACAAGTGAGTGCATAATTCAATAAACGCCTGGTATTCAGGGTCTTATTTAGAACGGCAGTACTGCCCGCCCTGTGGGTAGCTTACTTCTTTGTATTTAACATAGGGCAGGGTATCATCGGGCAGGGCAGCATCCATAATAAAGTATGTTTTGAGGTCACGACTGTATATCAATAGGCGTAATGATCCAAAAGCCGTTGTTGAAACAATCAGATAAATTTAGATTCATTGATAATAACGTAAATTTGACTTCATCAATAGATATTGAGATCCTCGACCCTCTCTTACTCGTTGATCTACCTCTTCTGTTACATCCTGTATAATTTATATTTAGTAGTTTATCTCGTTTCTTCACTATTGACGTGTGCCGATCCTATATCATCATGATTATCAGTCCAGTCGTCCACTACTGGAAGTAGGTAGGCCTCCATCAAACATCGCCACAAAGAGTAGCTGCCCGCAGCTTTTAATTATTGGACGCGACGACCCAATCGTCGGCCATCTTGTGGGGGGTCTATCAGCGTCGTCCTATCCCATCGGCCATCTATCTCACGAGCAACGTTTCCTACATAATGGTTATTAATGCATATTTAACTGCCATTTTGATGGTCGGGATGGTTACACATTACGTTTTAGACTATTTTTTACTTGAAAGTCTATTTCTAAAATTAATAATTGATTCAGAACTAACTAGTTCTGCTAGTTGGATGGATCGCCACAATAACCAACGACACGATGCGACCAATACATAACAAGCAGCATAGGCCATTACAATATAAAGCATTACCGCGTTTTTTACGTTTTCAGGAGACGGACGGAAGACTTTTTGCGATGCTCAAAGTACAAGTGAGATTCACTACCGAGTTCGCTTACGAGCAAATGACGATAACATTCTAATGGCGTGTCAGTCTCGTGACAGGACCAAAATACGAGACAACATAAACTTTTATCTGAGTTTGAATAAGTCTAGTACGTTTATATGTTCTACATAGAACTGTCAACTGTATGTACAGTGAGAAACCTGTGCCTGACATTACAATTTAATAATTAAACATGTGCTAACGCCGGTAACTAAGAGGGGTAGGCAGCGAGCAATTCCGAAGGAAAAGTGCTCCATTGGCGTGTTAGACCTTTGTGTCGCGAGTTCGTTGGCGTACCAATGGATGACTGCCTCGTCAATTATAAGATTTTGTTTAATCTAATGCTTTTAAATTTATTTAAATATATAGTTAAATCTGAGTGTTAGTTTGTGAGGTTAGCTCGTTCCAATAAATAATCTATTCTACTTCATAAGTAACTCTACACCTAACCTTACAAACTAACTTATAAAATATTTATTTATTATGTTTAACTTTTAGGTGAATTGCCGAAGGGAACATTCTGTAGTTCAATGTCTAACGTTCGTTGTTTCGATCAAAACAGACAAGGTAACAGAAAAATATAATGTTTATGAAAATTTGTGTATATTTGGTTTTTAAAAATCATTTCTGCGATCCATTAAGATGCAGTAGTCAGACAGTGTATTAATAGTTGGATTGCCATATTTAAATTGAAATTAAAACTAAGATTTTTATTTGATAAATTCCTAACAATACCAGGTTGCCAGAAACGTTAATAAAATGACACACGGCACAGTGTTACCAGCTGTGTTGTAACATAAGTTCTACATTAGAAATCATTTCATTAAAACCCCATCTAAATATTTGCTGTTTTTAGATTTTTTAAAGACAGTCTATTTCACGCCATACCTATTTATCATTATTGTAATGGTTTAAATTCACGTTATGTTTTTTTATTAGGAGTCAAATAATATCCTAATATTTTTATAGCAGAGATTGTAGTTAACGTAAATAACGACGAAGTCAAAAATAAAGGTTATCTGACCTCCGGGACATATCTACATGAGTATAACAGCACATCTGCATTGCTTACTATTACCTGCGCCACGACAATTGGTGCTGATACATTGGTCATGTGCGGAAGTTCCATCGAAGATCGTAAGTAAACTTATGTAGCTATAAAATCATATAAAACTATGACAGTGGTCGCAATGTTGGGCAAACGCTTTTTCAGGCGACAATGTGGGCATATCAGGCAAATCAGCAAAGATGTTACGTGGTGGACCCACTTATCCTCTTTGCCGATGGACTATGTAGTTTTGGCATATATGTGAGGGCAAGTAGATATGAAAGAAGAGACACGGTAAAGTTGGGAAGAAGATGAGGCACTTTTCTGATCTACTTTCCCAGCCCGGTTATTTATTGTATAACCGTCGATGTTCATCCATATTCATTTTATATTCCTTCGCTTCGTAAAGCAGGAGTCCATCATAAAAAGTCTCTCATTCATCATGAAGTCAGTCAGAAGGTAGCACCAGAGTTTCCCGTGTAGACAGAGTCATAATCCTACTTGAGGCGCGATGGTTTCCCTAGTTTCGCATTGAAGTCCCAACACAGTTTCTACCTCGTCGTCGGAATGTCTCTGCTTATACCTGTATAACTTTCAGCGAATATAGTTTTGTTATTCTGAGAATACGGCAGGGCGTCGTAGTCGACACAGTTTCGATCTTCATCACATTATTCACGGGGACTCGTGGATGATAAACCTAACACCACGTTGAGATTGTTGAACGGAATTTCCGGACCCTAATATTACCGTGTCCTCGCCCTCTCTTCGGACTTCGGATAACTCTTTGTCCCAACGTAATCTGCTCAATTCTCCTTACAGTTCTGATATCCCCTCGGCTGTCAATGTGCATGCGTGTTTAGTGTTGGCAGGATCAGTTGTCGTCGACTGTGCTAGGCGGATGCCCCCCCTGCCACCCATCACTCTAGCTACCGTATCTAGGAACCACGAGGCCGGCGAATACTGGAAGCTCTACTATTGTTGTCATCTACATCTTGGGGGGAGATCTTCTTAATCGGCAAATTTGTGGTAGGCGAGTTGGCGATCACAGTTGGTTGTATCGTGCTGACTGGACATTGCTGCCCTCTCGGTGCTTCTGTTCAAAGTATAATATACATTTTTAGCCATATTCCCAAAATACACAGTTGCTTTCAGGGGAAAAATCATGCAGTGGAGACAATGAATGCCGCGTGATGACTGAAATTCATAATAAAGTCCAAAATAGCGCCCGCGTGGTATATTGTTACACGGTGGACGCGGGAAATGTCATCAGGACTATAGCCCAATTGAACATTTATTATGGTTCATCAAATGTTAAAAGTTATAGAAACGGTAAGTAAATTAAATGTTTTTCATTATATTTAGCTATTTATAAATAATTAGCTAGATCATTTATAAATAATTATAATTTCAAGTGATCTTCTCAACTCAACATCAGATGAGTTTCAAATCAAGCATTGTTTTTATGATAAAAAAATATGTTGCAGATAACCTTGCGCACGGTGCTTGGACACATACAACTGGTAAAAGTTTTTTTTTTTTATATTGAATAAACTAGACCACGATCCCACCTGATGTTAGTGGCGATGTGGTCGAAAGAATTTAGAAACAGCCTATTCACTCTTCGTACGCACTAGTTTAGAAACAGCCTATTCACTTTTATTTTTGTACCTTTAAGAGTATTGGACGGAAACACTGACGCTGGTAACTTGTTCCAATCCTTTGCCGTTTTTCCGATGAACGAAAACTCGAATCGCTTTGTTCACACACGCGGTTTATTTAAAAACGAGACCTATTGAGGAGTGCGTATACTATTTTTATTAATTCATAATAATTTCCGAGCACACCGAGAAATCAAACCTTACAATAAAATAAATATGCGCTCACGCCCGTCCTCAGAGGATTAAGCAGAGATCATAGATTTGTCGCGATCCGGCCACCTCATTCTCTTCTACATATATGCAAGCTCGATGGTTACGATTACTCCTTACTTAATTCTTCTTTGCTTTCACCTTGCGCCTTAATTTACTATGTCAATTAATCACTTCTTTAACATAAAATTGTAAAACCTTCATACTAAAAAACAAACATTTATGTCCGTTTTTTTAACCGGACAACGGGCTGTCAATAAACGGACATTACATATTAGTCGCCGGACCGGTATGCAGTGCATGATCACACATTTGTTGTAACCATACACTACCGCAAATCGAACAAAAACACAGAGAATGTTGAGCTTTATCGGTGGCGCTGGGAAAGGGCAGTGGGGGAGAATATTACAAACGACAACTGACCTCGACCAACGCTGCCACTAAGGGAGGTAAGGAAATCAGCCTTCGAGATCATGCCTGCAAGCAGGCAGGCAGCAGGCAGGAGGCGCTGCTTGTGGATGCGGCGTTTTGTCACAACTTTTTCAACAAAACAAAACGGGAAATCTATAATAGGGTCACGTGACGAGATTTGTCGCAGCAAACGTACAATGTACGAATGCACGAGGTCGTTAGAAATTCGGTCATATAGGAAGTCCATTTTTGACAAAATTTTTATAAGAGTGGTTTCAACCACTCCCTTTTAAATAACAATATTTAACTTGTTTAACAATATACATTACAGAGTCTACAGACTTAAGTGTGATAGGATTAACATCAGAAGCTCCCGCAATCGGTAAGTTGGTTAGGTTTTGAGAACTCTCTTGAACTAACTTGCACTACGCAATACAGCCACCTTGAATATCTGCTCAATTAATTTGTAACAGTGGTAGAGCCAGTAACATATGTTTCATGAATGGGCTGGCCCGACTTGTGAAATACCACGACCTCACAGAAGACAGGCGTGAAGTAGAAGTATTCTGCGTCTCGTCTACTGAGTTAGGTTGTTTCCTAATAAGGATAGGATGGAAAGGAGAAGAGGATTGGAAGGGGACGGGATAGATAGGGAAATGGAAATATCAGTAAAAGTAGGCAACTCATTTTCTTGTTGCCCATGGGTAGCGGTCTTTTAATATCAGATGACCCGCAAGCTTGTTTTCCAAGGTGGAAAAGGTTCCATAAAAAATCACAAAATCGAATTTTTAAAACAGCAATTTAAAACCTAATTATACGTTCAACACCGTTCAATTCAAACAAGAAACAGTATAATTTAAAATTTCAATCTGGTTTTCTGTCTAATTATGGAACTCACGCCTAGGAAATTTTTATTTCAAAATCTACAAACCTAATATTTGCAACATATGTGAGTGTGCGACCAAAACGCGCTGTAGTATTTATTAACAAGAAAATTTATTATATTACAGACAATGGTTCAAAAGACAGCGGGCAACAGAAAACAGGTGAATAACTATAATAAAGCAAACTTTTTCAAAAACTAACAGAAATTGAACAGAAAGCTAAAAAAACGAACAGAAACTAAACAGAAAACTAAAAAACTAACAAAAACTAAACAAAGCTAAAAAAAACTAACAGAAAGCTAAAAAACTTACAGAAACTAAACAGAAAGCTAAAAAAAACTCAAGTTACATATTAAAATTATTTAAACTTTCGTGAGACATATTTTAACACACTAATTAAAACGGCTTTACTCACGCGTGGTTCGGTGTATGAACCGACTAGTTTCGAGTCCTTCGGGGGCTCTTCCTCAGGGTGAGTGGGGCTGGCATAAGTTCGCGGTCGCGCCGCGCGTCGCACTGCGCGCCTGCGCTCGTAGGGCGCGACTGGAGAGGGCAGGGTGTGGG
>JWHW01029446.1:112757-141339 GCA_000931545.1 Papilio glaucus | reverse complement strand
CAGATTTCGTACTTATTAACAATTTATATATGCTTCAATCTATATCTATTTATGTAAACAAGATATCAAAGGTTTAAATACACCACGAGGTCGTTATTTATTAAAGCTATACATAAAATATTTTGTAGTCTCGTAATATAGGTTTGCAAAGCAAAAACATAGTACAATACTTCATATTAACGGACGGGTGGCAACCCTAAGCGGTTTACTGTAAAAGAAATTGTCCGGGGCTTTTAGATTCTTTACTATATCCATTTTTGTTTATTATTTAATAATAAACAGTCAGAGGTTTTCTTGCATGCTATATGATGGTTCAGCTTACTTAGTTTAATATTAGTTGTTTCGTTAGATAATCCACAAAATCTCCTAGAACCCGATGGCAGCGCCACCTACAGCGACCAAAAGTCCCGGGACTTGATTGAGTGGGTCAAACAAAAATATCTAAATTTGTTCAGTAGCATCCGACGAGTTCAGTCACACGTACACGTTCAGAGGAAATCTGTACAAAAGAAGAAACTGACTGATATAGTTTATCAACGCACAGCCTACAGGAACTAGGGACTTGGCATTTTGCACAGGGATTTCTGTTATTACGTAAGCAAGCACTAAGAAAGGATTTTTCTAAATTCATAAAGGTCTAAAGTAGCAAGTTAGGGTGGAGTAAACGGTGTGGCGGCTGAAACCGACATTGTTTTGTTTTCAGAATTGCATATCATACTGCCAATATGTATAATTCTGGTCATCATTATAGTCGCTCTACTCGTGCTGGTTGTTCATCTGTTTAAAAGAAAGGTAAGCAGTAACATAGAAAAACAATAGAAAAACGCCATTAACGAGTTCAATTGTCAAAAAAAAAATCATCAAAATCCCTTGTCGCCGTTTTGAGGCATTCATATACCAACGAACAGAAAAAAAATATTCGTTCAAAATCGCCATCAACTAAAAGTTCTTTCATATACAATCAGGATTTATGTATTCATTTTATCTCATGGACGGTACATGGGGTATGTCTTTTTCTGTACCCCGGACAATGCGTGTACAAAATTTCATTACGATCGGTTTAGTCGTTATGGAGTTAAACCCTGACAAACAAACTCACCTTCTCGTTTATATTAGGTAGGATTAAGGTTTGGTTCAATTTCTAGCATTCACTTTATCGAATTTCATTTCAGAGCGGTGGTGGTAATGCGAGCGGGATCTCCGCCACATTTATACAAAACAATGCAACACAGGAGTTCATCATCGAAAATAACTATTATATAGGTCTAGGAGAAACAGATACGTCGATTATTGGTAATGAAATAGAACCTCTTTATAGGGAGCCCGTGTCAGCGATCTACGAAAGCGCCACATCAATGGCTTCTATTGTACTTCCCAGTTCTCCTAAGCATGAGACTTACGCTAATTTCAATGAGCCAAATGATATTTACAGTAATACTAATTAAAAGCTTTACTTAATTAACAGTTAACAGATTACACAATTATTAATAATAATAAATATAACTTTTAAACGATAACTTTCGTCTTTATTTTGCACACTTATAATTAATATGGTTCACTATTTTGTTGATATTGGCTTACACATAAAAGAATATAGACAGGCAGTATAAATCTAATATACTGCCTATATCTATATTTTATGTGCGGCGGGCTTTTTTGTAGGACTATCTAAGGTAAACATTTCCATTATACATTATATACTAGAAACGGTTTTCGCAGCGCACACCAGAATAGCTCGCGTATCTTTTGGACAGTTCACACAATATCTTTATAAATTACAGCTTATATGTTATTCTGATTTATAAGCTATAATATTGTAAAGTTTCATTAAAATCCATTCTGTAGTTTTCGCGTGAAAGAATAACAAACATCCATACATATCCATACTTACAAACTTTCGCATTTAGCAGGATGAGTTTTTAACTTTAAATTGTGACTTTTAAAAATCACTTAAAAATAACGATCTGGTGAGATATTTGGGAGACGAATAAAACGCATTGTCTGTGAACATTAATTTAATAAATAATTAAAAAATATAGGAATGCTATGACTGCGTACGTATTTTTCCATCGCCGGTATCGTTTGCTTTAAATTTTTCGTAGCTCTGAAAAATAGATTATTTTTTCTTTTAAAATAAGAATAGTATCACACTATTTAAATATAGATACAGTTAAAATTTTGCTGCACTAGACGAATTGATTTGTTTTTTTTTTGATTGACACATTGTCAAAAGAGTTTTCAATAGCTTTTTACAAAGAATTAGTGACAAGACAATGTAAAAAAAAACATAATAATTTCCTGCAATTTGTTAATTATCTTCAATTGTGGTCGAGAATGTAAATGAAACGTATGAGTTTTCCGTTTCCTAACCTAACCTAACTTCATATCTTGCATAAGAGAAGATGAAGAAAAAAATGCTTTAAATTGTACAAAAAATCCTATCAAAAATAAATTCTGAATACCCGTAACATAAATTCTAAAATTTGAATAAACAACATATTTTATTTCATTCATTTTTAATTTTATAATCTGTATAATAGCGTTAAGTTTTAATGCGTATTTATAATCTGTGCGTAATCTCACCTCGGCCGCCATCTTGTACAGCAGCGCCGCAGTCTCCGGTCCGGTTTGTTCGACTAACGACTTAAAAATACCTTCATTTCGCTCATTGAACCTGAAAATAGCGTTTAATTTTCTGGGCAACATTTTTTTTATTACAAATAATCTAATACTCATACCTAACCCCATAAATTCTGAACATTTTTATTATTATTATCTTAATAATTGGTATGAATTTTAAATTAATCAAATAATAAATATAATCAAAATACCTATTGGAACCGCCACTTTCTTCGTTCGTATGTTGTTCTGGAAACATCTGCAAACAAAATGATATGTCTTTAACAAATTAAAACAATACGAGATCACAAATCTCAAGCACACCAAACGGGACACAGACGCAGAAAGTAGGAGCAACCCGCTTATCGAGCTCATTCATCATCTCAGGTTCTCTATCCTACATCACGGTTAGCAACGCATCTGCAACCCGGTTTTGATTGTTGTCACAACTGGCGCTGCGTATGTCTCCGTCTATTGCAAAACCAAATACATAACGAAATTTTAAGCCTTGCTGTATAAAGAAGACGAAAGCGAGGCGAGCTTGTTCTTTAATTTTCGGGAAATTTCCGACTCATTGGTTACACACAAACGAACTCATACCTGATTGTTGAATAGCTGCGTTGTCGCGACACGTTCCTCTTGAACACTAGATGTTAGCAACTGGAACGGATGACCTGACTCCACCACACGCCCCCTGGTAAATCATAGAAATCAATAATTTTTATTTACTATTTTTAGTTGTCAGACCT
The DNA here is from genome assembly GCA_000931545.1 of Papilio glaucus. NCBI lineage: Eukaryota > Metazoa > Arthropoda > Insecta > Lepidoptera > Papilionidae > Papilio > Papilio glaucus. Next base: position 137,971 of record JWHW01029446.1, on the reverse strand, counting down.
GTTATCGAAATCATGATCGACAAAGGCAACCTTCGCTACCGCACACTGCTCCATAAATAGCCTAGGTTTGTCGAACCACACATTCCGCGCCTTATTAACATCGACCGGAATTAGTTAAACAATTTCCATAACACATACAACACCAACATCATCTTCATAGTCAACTTCTGTCTTCATACTTTCTGCAAACTGATCTACTTAAGTTTTCTCACACTCCTGACGAAGAATGATCGCCAAGCATTTAGTAATCTCCTAGGATTTAATTCTTGCTTTTCTTTTAAATTTGAACAGTTGACTAAAACTTATGTATGTAACCTCTTTCTTAAATGACGAAGTTTAGTTTCCTGCTTACAGAAAATAAAGTTTTGACTGACATGTTCACTCCTGGACGGGTTGAATCTAAATTAGGTCAAATTAAAGGGTCTAATATCAACGTGTGAGACTAACTTGTCCATGACGAGGACGCGATCGTAGTCCATGACGGTATTGAGGCGGTGAGCGATAGTCAGCACCGTGGCCGAAGCGAACTTGCTCCTGATCGTCGCCTGGATATGCTTGTCCGTCCTGCAACAACAATATCTTGTCATAAAATCAGCCCGCCGGATAGAGTACATCAGATGTGGTGTATAACCGAGGTATACTGACTCAGTGTCGACGTTGGCGGTGGCCTCGTCCAGTACGAGTACGGCGCAGCTGGCGAGCGCGGCGCGCGCCAGGCACAGCAGCTGGCGCTGGCCAGACGACAGGTTGCCGCCACCGTCGCCCACCTTCGTCATCAGCCCTGCCGGCATGGCGGACACCATTTCTCGCAACTCCACCTAACATTTATTCGAATAAGCACTACCGTTTAAAGTTATATTCTTTGCATAAACAGAGAGAGAAAAACCCATTTATGACAGAAGGAGCAAGCAGGGTTACGTAACCACCCCTACACATCAAAATCCGCAATAACTGGAAGAGTTAGGGATGCTTTGCTAGCCCTTTTGGCTATTTTGAAATGTGGAATGAGGTTTGCGGAATTTCACTGATCAGGGTTAACCCAGAAGTATACCTGTGATTCACGTTCGGATTTTTTGAGGTCGTGGTACATTCGTTGGTCAAACAGGATCATTAATATAACAGCATGTGCTGCCTGCTACTGCTTCTCGAGTTAACCTTATTTGTGAGCAAACCTGATCTAGCGCGGCGTATATCTGTGCGTCGCTGTACTTGCACTCGGGGTCGAGGTTGTCGCGCAGCGTGGCGGCGAAGAGCGCGGGCCGCTGCGGCAGTGCGCACAGCCGCGCGCGCCACGCCCGCAGCCCGCACACCTCCGCGCTCAAGCCGTCCACCGTAATCGACCCAGATACTTTAGCTAGCCTGTATTAAATACTATTTATTTGACTTAATTGTTCGAACGAAATTCTCCTAAATTACCTCGTATAAAACTCACTCACTTACCTGAACAACGCTGCAATAAGGGAACTCTTTCCAGCCCCCGTCCTGCCGACCACGGCCACTTTCTCCGAGGGTCGGATCTTAAAGCTCACACCTTGTATGGCGTACGCAGGCTCCTCTGCCGGCTTATCACAATCCTCGCCCTCTTTTTTCGGTGGCTTCTCATACTCCACGAAAACGTCCTGAAATACAATTTCCCCTGCAAAAACCAAAACCCTTGAAATCACTCAGAAATTACAAATAATAACGATACCATAGCTCAAATATTTTCAATCTAGAATCCAATGGAGCTACGCTTTTGTATCTTCCTGAAATGGTTCCCCTTCTCCCCTACACAAAAAAATGGAAATGTACCTCATCTGAGAAAAATATTATTGAGTCTCGTAAACCTCTCAAGCATTTCGTTAACAAACTGCAGTCTCTGAGCGTGGTTATTTGACTTTAAGTCCTGTACAGTTTGAAGTTTTTACGGGTGTAAAGCAAATTTAGAACTGTTCTCGGCATATTTAAAACACTAGACTGCTTCAGAGTAGAGGCTAGGTTGTCATCGTTCGCTCTATGTTTCTCTCGTGACGTCCTTCGTCCGTTAGATCGTGGTCGATTGAATATTGAACCCTTCTCCTCGAACTTTTTCTTTCCTTAATTGCTCGAGTCGATGGATCTTGATTTTTGTTCCATATATTGTAGTGAGAACAAAATTTTCATTACCCTTCAGTCGCAGAATCGCTGTTGTGATAGATTCAAATGTTACCAGACTTTTGGTCCGACCTGTATAAGTAGGGAAATACTAAAAACCTTAACTCAATAATAGCTTAAAATATATACCTTTAGTGGGCCACTTGTCAAAGTCTAAGTTCGGATACTGTTCTTTTAAAGCCTTTTCGTTGACCTCCGTAGGTTTCTCAGTTGGGAGATTGTTATATTCCAAAATTCTCTCCACCTACAGACAAAAACTTTTTATTACAAAAGCTCCCGTTTTACCCACCAAGTTAGGTCGCAATTATTGCAGAAGATAAGCGGATCGATATAAATAAAGCACCAATTTGAGTTAAATATTTTCTATCTTCATATCTAAGTCAGCAGTTTTTATTAGTAGTGGTATAACCCTGATGGGGTTAATGAAAAGTATCATGAAATATCGATATGAGAATTTATATCTAAATAAATATTTATAGTTTACCGAGGTCATCTGATTCTCAACATCAGCCGTCTGCCTCATGCCGAACTGGCACATGCCGACCAGGCCGATGGCCTGTGTGATGGCCAGCCCAACACTGCCGCCGCGGTTCTCTGCAAAATGGACAATTCATCATCAGATCATCAGCATTGGGAGGTTATATGAAGGGAATCGGCCTAACATCAGCCGAAAAGCAGGAATTATAAATAGTAATTTTGCCAACAATTTAATCTACTGCTATCGTGTTTCTTCAGATACCTTAGTGTTGGATAGAAATAACCTTTAAGAAGGCTAAATGGAGATGAAGTGATGAGGGTTAAAAATAATTTGTTTGTATTGTAAAAACATCAGAAGTATTATACCGTAGAAAATTATAAATTATAGAAATTTTAATGCCATTTACGGCTACAACTGCAAAATATGGAACGGTTGTAATATAAAAAGCTCAAACCACGTCAAGGGTCGAACATCTCCAGTTCTCACCTTCACTCGCAAATAAAAAGAAGCTAAAAGTAACGAAGGTGAGGTAGAGGCAGCACACCATGTCCATCCAGAAACCGAAGGCCTGGTTGGTGTCGAGCACGAGGGTCCAGGCGCAGCTGTGCAGGTCCTGCAGCTTGTCGAACTCGCGCGCCAGCGTGCGTTGCCGTGCGCCGCACGACCTGATCGTGGTCAGCCCCGACACCGTCGCCGCCGCGTGATTAAGGCTCTGACTTCGAGCTGGTGGAATTAGGAAAGCGACGTACAGAACGAAATCAGGTAATAAAAAAATAATATGGATACAGATGAATCAACAAGGATTAAACCTGGTTACCCAACTATCGGCATCATGATTTAGAAATCAATTCTTACCGTAAGTGCTCGCTGACACCTACTCCGTCATCGGCCGAACTATGCTCGGTCGTCGTCTGCCGAACTCGTTTGATCGAAACAAAGCTATGTCAATCCATAGAGATAGCAATAGAGAGCAGGTACGCTACTACCGACATCGTCCAAAGACCTCGACAATCATCGATTAACCGTCGATCCCGGACTAGCGTGGATTTATCGGCATTCTGTCGGTTGTTTGAGGTGTATTCGTATTTTTTAATAGTTCCAATTCGATGTTATAAGTAACGTAACATTCACAATAGCTAAAGAAATATAAGTGGAAACATAAAAAAAGCAAAACAAAAAACCATTTAACAGAGCCACTAGCGTATAAAAAGCTGCCTAGAGCCATACCAATAGCTTCTATCCGCTTCAGCTCTCGACTGGTACCGAGGAACAGCTCCCGCAGAAGGTAGAGAAGGAACGCGATCACGGCAGTTGGCAGCAGCAGCCACCAGTTCGCCAGGCAAACTACCACCAGCACTGACACGATTTCCAGAAAGAACTAAAGAGAAGACATTGTAAGACAGTATTTCCTTTCTTCCGTGTTCTCTAGATTCCATGTTCAACGAATGTTAAAGAAACTATTGAAATATGATCTGCAGGCACAATTACAAGGATAGATATATGAAAATATAATACTTACACCGATGCAGTCAAGTAATGTGACCGGCAGTGAAGAATCCACCTGCCCCATATCCTTTGAGAATCGATTCAATATGCGGCCCGAGGGATTATGATGAAAGAACCACATCGGAGCGTTGGAGACGCCTCTGTATAGCATTCAATTTCAGCGAATTAATAATAATTTAGATGGCAGTCAAACGAAAGTGAAAAGTTAGTGAACAAGTGAGATGACTTAGGAGGTACAGCTGCATCGGACTTGGAGGCGGAGCGCAGACAGAGCCTTATGATTTCAAAGAGTAACTAATCTTGAGTATCTAATTCCTGGGCAATTAAAGATTGGGCGGATACTTCGTTTAAATTACCAAATTGGATGCAAAATCATTCGCCACGTAGTATTCGTACTTATCACTCTAAGGCAAATAATAGAACCTTACGTTAGCCCTGTTTCTAGCTACACTGTGCTCGATTCGGAGCGTTATCTTTGCACATCTCTTGGTGAGTGGAATGAGCTTAAGCAATAAAAACCTTACCGGAACATGGTATCGTGTAAATTAATGGAGGCCTTGATGCAGGTGTTGTAGAAGACAACGAGCTTGTTCCAGGTGAAGAAGATACAGATCGCGATGAGGCCCGCGTAGATGTAGATGCACTGCTCGCGCGTTAGCTGCAGATAATTGGACGGATTCTTCATCGTATCTAAAGGAAGTATATATCGAACACTGTGTTATTGAAAGACAAAGTAATTAAAATACCACGCAAGTTATTTGAAATTGAGTACATAGACACATAAGTGTCGATTATAGCACTCCAAATATTTGTTCATAATACTGTCGCTAATAAGCCAGTTATTGCAAGATATATAAATAGCATAAGCATATAAATCGCTTAAAAACTTAACATAACATAACCTAACACTTCAGACGTTGCTAAAACATGTCCAGAAGTAACCATCATCATCAGTTGGAAAATAATTCGATGCTGTTTGTTTTATTTTAACTGGTATAATATATATTTTTTACAAACAAGCTGGGCCACGCGGTTTCACTCCACATGCAATTTAATTTAACTAACCATTGTCCATCCTAAGCTGAACTTTATTTAATACAATTGATCATATAGATCCGAGTTCAACTTCATTGCATACATCTCCAAAAAAACTTTCATCCCCTACTTGAGACTTATAGGGGATGAATTTAGAAAAATCTTTGATTAGTGCTCGTCTACGTAAAACAGTCTGTCAGTCTGTTTCTTCTTTTATACATCTATACAGAAGTTAAGAAATAGAATGAAATTACCGAATTCAGGAGGAGTAAAGTTGGAGGTAAGATTGCTTTGTGTTACGTTGTGGTAGTAGATATTGTTGGATTCTTCAAGGTTCACCCTGGAAAAAACGATTTGGTAAACTTTTAGGACACTGAAAACAACATTTGTAGTATTTTTAATGTTTAGACTCTAGCTTCAAACCTGATTATAGAACCTTATCCACCTATCTGTTTCATTTTACCATAAATACCATTACCTAAATCAATTTATGTTCAACTTTAACGTTCAGATAATTAGTCTACCGCGTTTTATGCTTTTCTTGCTAATTGCAGAAGGAGACTAAAGACCTAAGCTACCGTGATGGTACTATAGCGGTCATAATTTAGTATTCATAGGTATGCAGATGTCTAGAAGGATCGACAGTCTTACCATTCCTTCATCCAGACGTCAGTGCTGGAGTAGAACACCTGGGCGCAGACGAACAGCGAGAACAGGCACACCATGGAGAAGGCGCTGCCCCCACTCTTCACATAAGTCAGATATACGCTATTGTCAATGGACCCTTTGTTTTGCACTTCTCCTGGAAGGTCAGTATAAGTCTTCTAATAAGTCATTTCAAATATTGATCTTCGACCGTGGACTTTCAACTACTGATGGATCGATGGAGGGAAGTATTCGTATTGTTCTTACCTTCGTAAACGGGGTCAATAGGGTTTGCATAAGAAACCTTCGAAGTCACTGAAACAGTACGTTCGAGGCGCATTTCGTTTCCCTTCTTCTGTAAAATAAAGAACAACTTTTAAGAACTTCGACATGAAGAATTCAGAAGCTATTCCTAAGAACTTCGAAACGTAGTGAAGTACACAGTACGTTAATAAATTTTTCTTACCAGTTTCTCATCGTTTTCTTTTGCTTTCTTCTGGGTACCGTCATTTACGTCAACCATTTCTATTAGCTTTTCAAATTCCGGCACGGATTCCTGAAGTTCCATATAGGTTCCCTGTACCACAATCTGCGCAAAAACAAAATAATAATAATAAAATAAATATGCGCTCACGCCCGTAACCTAGGTAGAGATCATGGATTTCCATTTGGCGCGATCCTGGCACACCTCTCTCGCTTCTTCTACATTCATACATCTACGCATACATACTCTTTGAGAGCCCGCTGCCCCTCTTATCGAGGTTGTTGCTTGTACCGTGTACACACTGCTTGTATCGATTGAACTGAGAACACCTTTACTCGGGCTCCGCAAAAGACCGAAACAGAGCGAATCAAGACGAGAGCTCCGTGTAGCTAGCTCTAGACCTATCTCGTAACATCTCGGCAAGTGTATGCAGTCAACATAGAGTAATGAATCGTACTCACTCTACCCGCGCGCATGACGCACACGTTGTCCGCGTTGCGCGCGTACTGCACCTGGTGTGTCACCAACACAACCGCACGATCTCGCAAGAACCCGCGGACACACTTCTCATAGATCGCCAGCGCCACCTAGAAACAATTAGAAACGTAGATATGATTGTCCTTGACAAAGTGTTTATCTCACCGGAGAAGACAAATTATTCTCTAGATTGTAATGTATTAGTGATCACTGCCTGTCTTCAACATCCACAACAAAAATACGACGACGCAGCAGATATACAGAAAATAGAGAATAGGAGGAGATAGGAAACAAATGCAATTTTCCGGTTTTAGTTGGAACGGGATGGGTTACATAGCGTGTAAAGTGGCAAAGTGCAAGTTTAATATTGTCAATAGTCAATCCTGAGCTTTAGTTAGCCAGGACTAACCTTAGCGTCTACAGCTGCCAGCGGGTCGTCTAGAAGATAGAGATCCGCCTTCTGGTAGACGCAGCGCGCCAGCGAGACCCGCGCTCGCTGTCCGCCCGACAAAGATGAGCCTGGACAAATAAATCACAACAATTGTCATAGAAGTTGAATAAAGCTGATCTAACTACTCTCCCATGTCCTCACCTCTCTCGCCGACAACAGTTTTGTCACCGTGGGGCAGAATCTCGAGATCGCTTTGCAGCTGACAGCATTCAATCACCTGTTTGTAGCGCTGCATATCCAACTCCTGGCCGAAGAGTATGTTCTGACGTATCTAGAAGATGAATAAAGAAAAAAACTAATTTATTTTTTGATGTTATAAACAAAAGACTAGAGATTATGGATTTGTGCTTTCGACTGCCCATTTTGAAATAAAATAATCGCTTAACATCTGCCTTGTCTGGTGAGCGAGGATCCCAGAAGCTTGGTTCTCTTATCACTCCTCCTCACTGTTTTCTTTTCTATGCCCTCCTCTTTCCACAGTTAAGTCTAACAAGGTCAAATTTTGGATGTGGCAAATATTTATGGGCAGCGATTCTTATAACATCAGGGGAAATCTTTTCTGTTTGCCTTCTCCAATAAAGGACGGGACGGGTTACTTACGGATGCGTCGAATAACCATGGGTCCTGAGCGGCGTAGGCAACGACCGCATCCACGTGAAGCTTGCCAGCGCTGGGCGTCAACTCTTGCAGGATGGCCTGCAGCAGCGTCGACTTGCCGCTGCCTACTGTGCCCACCACCGTCGTCAGAGTACCAGCTCGAATCTGAAATGTGCATGAATAAGTACACGTGTTGTGCGAGAGTATCTCACAACGCATTGAAGTTTGTGTTGCCTAAGCTCTTTACTTTACTATATTAGTAAATTGCCTACTATTAAATGAATGTCCGTGAGGGCTGGTATATCATTCGCCTCATCATCCGAAGACCTCCAATTAGCGGAGTAGTTCTCCGCTCTCAGCAGGACGTCTGACTTTACGCTCGTTGTCTTCTTCTCGTTCTTCTCTTCTTCTGGTGGCCTAAAATTACAAAAAATACAAATGAAACCTTGTTCTACAACTTATTTATTTTATTTTTTTGTAATTCAATTATATGCTTCTCAACAACCCTTTTGATTTTAGATTAAAGTTACATTACATTCTAATTGAGATTATTAAACAATAACGCATAAAGGACAATCATACAAACGTTTATTTTTATACTAGCTGGCCCGGCAAACTTCGTTCCGGCCTATAGTTGATAGACGGTTCACTATGTTATACATTATATAGCGGAATTCTAACGGTTTTTATAGCGCACACCAGAATAGCTCGCATATCGCGAAATGTTTTCCTTCATACTTTAAACTTATCGTTATATTTTGGTCTCACACAATATCTTTGTAAATTATAGCCAATATGCTATTCTGATATATAAGCTATATTATTGTAAAGTTTCATTAAAATCCATTCAGTAGTTTTTGCGTGAAAGAGTAACAAACATCCGTACATCCATACTTACAAACTTTCACATTTATAACATAAGTGGGATATTTGCAATGTAATTACTTACTCAGTCTGAACTTTTTCATACACGCCATTCTTATATACAACTTTGGCCTCATCATCGATCTTTAACAAGTCGATGGCATCGCGGCTGTTCACTTCTGGTAGCAGCAGGAACTCCTGCATCCTCTTCACACTGACGTACGCTTCGAGGACGAACGCAATAGCCATCGGCAGGAAATCCACTAAAGTATACTTGAGATTTTCGTAGTAATAAAATATTACGAAAACCTTGGCTGCAGTCAGATCGTTTTGGAAGAAAATGAAGGAGAGAATACTAATAAAAATAGCAACTTTTGTGTTTAATTTAACACAGGATATCATAACCGCGTGCAGCCAGCACATTTTCTTCAACACCTTCATTTCTTTTCTGAAAGGAAAGGGACGAAAAAAATGACTTTACTTTCATAAAATTTCAGTTATAATATTTAATATGGAAATTTATACCGTCATATGTTATTTTATCATTACCTAGATTATATATTACATTATATATTATTATATATTGAAAGACAAGGGGGTTGTTGTGCTAAATCTGGCACTGATTGTTAAATCGTCACAATCCAGTTATAATAATAATACCTACAAGTTACTTAACATATAATCTAGGTCCTGATGAAATAATAGATTAAGGTATTAATTCCTTCTTGTACTACAAATGAATAATTCTAAGACCATCGGTTATGACTCGATTTTTTACAGTCATTTTGGACCTGGAGTTTTTATAAGCACCGAGCGCTACGTTTAACAAAAAAAATTAACACCGTTTAAAGTAAAACAACAAATTAGGATTTTTCCGTGTAGTTTTGTTCTTAGTGGGATAAAGAAGACGAACAGGATACTCCAGAAGGTTGTTAGCATTGCTTCTGGGTACTGTAACATTTCTTTGTAATAGTCTACAACATTTATTAATATCTAGTGATATATATTATTGAAGGTGTTGATCATAAACCACATTTAACATTGGTAGAGCCCGGAACAAGATCTGTTGGGCCGGCTGAGCGGGTGAAATACCACGACCTCAAGTCACGTCACGCGACGACGCGTCAGTATTATTCTGCGTTTCGAGTGAGGTGCCGGAGGCTTAATTTCAGTCCACTTCCATTTCCTATCCTTTTCTAATAAGGATAGAGGATTGGATGGCGACAGAATAGATGGGACAAAGGTAATATCCTTTTTCCGTCTATTCCCTCCTCTATCCATTAAAGGTTGGCACATCTGCAACTCATTTGCTTATTGCGGATGCCTATGGGTGGCGGTCTCTTAGTATCAGATGAGCTGCTCGCTCCTTTGCCATCTTGTTCCATAGAAAAAAAGACAGGGCATCATTCTGAGAACTACATCATCTAGTTAAAGTTAACATTATGTATGTATAACACTATTATAGTCCTCACTTTCTAGCTTCACCAATAATTTTAGCGAAGGCCTCCTCCCATGCGTACATTTTGATGGCCTCGATACTCTGTATGGCCTCGTTCATCAGCCGAATGCGGTTGTCCGTCCATATGGTGGTTTGGAGCCGGAGGTTGCTGGAAATCGTACCGAGGTAACCTAAAAATCGTTCAAAATCATTAATGAAATCTTCATAAATATACAAAGGTTTCTATTGTTCGAAAATCTTGCAAAAAATACTGAACATGTTAACTGACATGGGTCAGAATTTGCTACAAGAATACAACTTCAAGGGGATTATATAGGGGATGAAAGTTCATCTGGATAGTCCATAAATTCTCAAGTTAGGTTAGGTTGAATAGAGGTCATATTTAACTCTATCGTATAATCAATAATTCCTCAAGACAGTAACTACATGGTTGATTTAATTTTTTTTATTTGTACAGAACGTTTAGTTATAAAATTGGTACAGCATAGAGGTAAGACAACCATTTAAAAAGCTCAATGTGAAATAATTATTCTACCCATTAATGTGCATCTGACATAAGGAGTACCCATAACCGACGAGCTTGTATGCGTGGATGTATGGATGTAGAAGAAGCGAGAGAGGTGTGCCAGGGTCGCGCCAAATGGAAATCCATAATCTCTGCCTACCCCACTGGATTACAGCCGTAAGTGGGTATTTATTTATTTAATAGTTGCGACTAAGTGCGACTTCACAATCGCCGAAACACAGGACACTGCTCTTTATTCATATAATTTTAAACTTCCCTTATGTCTTCACCAGTATGGTTTTTGACTGGTGAAATAAGTTTAAAGCACACCAATTATGAATCTTTGTTTTAATTAGCAATAAATCTAATGTAGTACGATATATGATTTTTATAACAGTAGAATATTTGTACCAGCCTAGTGGATCCAATAAATACCTTGTAGAGGTATGAAGAGAAGCAAAAAGGCGACTCCAAAGAGGGTCGAGACACCTATCTGCCGGTACATGAGGTACACGATGAAGGCGCTCTCGATGGGCGTGCGGAATAAGTCTACGAGGAACAGGATGGCCATGTCGAAGCGTTGCGCATCCGTCGTCAGTAAGTTAACGACATGTCCGGCCAGGCCTTCCGACGCCTGTCCACCCACTGTTAAGTCAAGTCTTAACAGCTAGAACAGTCGAAATTAAAATCTTGATTAGTAAAGGGTTATAACCTCGGTTTCATATTCAATTTCTTCATGGAAACGATAAATTTAAGAAAATACTTTCATTATCAGCCTAAAGACGATCACTGCTGGACTTAGACCTCCTCTAAAGATCACCAGATCAACGATCGATTCCTTCCTGTCCTATTCAGTGAAGCGACAGGATTACGATAGTCCCTGTGAGAGATCTACCCGTACATGCAGTGTTCTGTATTGTACTGTACTTGGCCGCCGTTCTAGAACCTTGGGTCTACCTAATTCACGAAGTAAAACATTACACAAACACTATTACCTTTCGATAAATTAGCGAAGAACAAGCCACCCTTAGCTTCATACTCATCGCTAGCATCCAAACGAATACCGGATGCATGATTATGGCGTTTATAAGCTGCAACCTGCAAATGTTAATATAGTTTGGTTCACATATCTAACAGGTTACGTTGTTTCAGAATAATTCAATTTTTCAGTCTCTTCTGGCACATAATTCAATTTAAAATACCATTTTTCATGGATAGAATTGTCACAAGACATTTCTTTCATTTCTAGATACGACAAACATCCATAAATATAAACTTTGAAGAACTTTAAAGATGGAGTCGTCCCTGGACAATATATCAATCAGGGACATACTAAGGCAGGGATGCAAGGAGTACGTAACGAACGAAAATGTGTGCGAGATTATATAGATGTAGAAGAAGCGAGGGAGGTGTGCCAGGATCGCACCAATTAGCATTCCGTGATCTCTGCCTACACTCCTCGGTTGCCGATGTGAGGATAATTTTTATTTTATTTATTAGAACATGCTATATATTTATTATTATATAAATCCAGTTACTTACCCGACTACACCAAATGCATAGAGGTACGCGTGGGACTCTGGTATGCCGGAGTTTGAAGAAGAGAAATAATTGATCATACCTTCAAGACATATTGGTATTGATAATCTAAAAGTAAACAATAATAAAGTAATAATGAAAGAAGAACGAAAGGAAGTAGACAAATACTTTGAGACCAATAATTTTGTTAAACAACTCTCGTCCAGTAGACTTAGTAGCTCTAGTGTGTTGGGAATTAGTGAATGTTAGTTTATGATCATACCCTTAAAAGTATAGTCATAGACCACCTGGAAGGTTGCTACTATTACTTATTCCAGCATATGTGTTAACAGACGATGTTTTAAAGGCACATTTGAGGTAACAATTATAGCCAGCGGTAGAATTGTTTTAGATGACGTAGGATTGAACTGGCTACACCAAATAAATACCACGACCTCACAGAATAAAGGTTCCTTCCGACCGGGTTCCCGATTCACCCGGCGCGCCTTTCTGGAGGAGAATTGGGCAGGCCCCAGAGAAGGAGCTGCTTCGGCGGCTGGCGCAGGAGTTGCCAGGAGCATCGTTCCCATAGACCCGTCGATGTGCGCGGGAGGAACATTTGAGGTTTTAGTCGGTGCGAATACGACCCCTCAAGGACAGATATGATATTGAAGGCATTTTTAGGCCTAGGCCTTTTCCTTCACATTAAAAAAATGTTCACAGATAGCGATATATCTTGTGGAGGTAAACGGTTAGCTCGTTTACCTCCTTGGATAAAATATATAGAATGCAAAAAGAAATAGGAAATGAAAAGCACGACATACCTTATAGTGCTTTCTACTAAAGAGAATATTAAATTTCCTACAATAAATTTAAAACCGTAAACTGCTATTATTGCTTTCAACAGGGACGCTTTGCCGCCGCCTTCTGAAAAAAACAGATTTCAGTATCATTTATTTTGAAAAAATAACACAAAATTTTCATAAATAGGCTGAAAAATAATTTTTATTCCATTTTTAAACATACATAACAAAAGGCTGGACCGTAAAACTTTGTACAAAATCATACCTATGCTTATGCACAAAATAACTTGAAAAAAAGACTTATGATCGGCGAGTTTGCTATTTCCAAGTACAATGGTTGGGTTAGAAATAAACATTAGAGTGTAACCTTGTTTCGTCAATTCGTAATTCCAACTGGCGCCCAGCCTGTCGCCTCGCGGCGCCGCCCTGTGTCCCGGGGTACATCTGTATAATAAAATAAATAATCAACCAATCATTCCCGTTACCCAGAGAGGTAAGCAAAGATTACAGATTTCTATGTGCCACAGTACCGGCACACCCCTCTAGCATCTTCTACATTCATACATATACACGTACAAGGTCTTAACACCGCCTTTAGCATGTGACCATTCTGATCGGCATAAACTCACCTAGCTCGATATCTACCAACACTGCCATTCCCCTTTCTCAAATAATTAGTAGAAAAAAAAATTACCTGTACAAATCTGAAATGCTTAGTTCTCCTTTATGACCCTTCATGAATATGCTACGCGTATACCTATAAAAGGAAGGTTTAAATAGTTTTTAATTCGCTGTACAAGTAAGTGGAGAGTTGCCTCTGGTGCTAGGGACCGATGGACTTTATGACGTTGGCAGGAAATACTATTTTGTATTGAGCGTGCTGGTTCCATGGAGTACTGTTGTATACTTATAGAAGAAGTCATGGGGGCTATGTCGAGTTAAGGGCTAATTTAGATTGATGTTGAAAATGATCATGGGCAGTAATGGGGTTCTAACGCTACGAAATAAGTTAATAAATAATAAAAAGCAAATTTTGGTGGTGTTTCTCACCCATTTGTCGTATTTAGTACTCGAGAAGATCGGTGAAAAGCGTACCGAGTACTACCGCCATCTATCTCTAATGTTTAAAACGTAATGTTTATTTTTAAGCTCACATTAGTATGTAAATATTGAAGTTTATTTGAGGTTAAAATAGTTTGAATAAACTTTTTATTATTAAAAAAAAGTACGTACCAAAAGCATAACTTAGATAATCTGTTAGCATTTTCTCGAGGATTCTGTTTTCTATCCGTGTCGTAGTGGCCGGGATCCATTGTGAGCGTTTATCTCAGACGTTGTTTGTACTAAACCGCGGTCATGTCACGCACTTTGTCATCTGGAACAGATAAATGGATCATTATTAATTTTATTGATGTTATACATGTATTGGAGTAAAATCAGTATGGCAAATCGTGGTGCAAACGGCGTGACGCTCTCATCGCGTTGCGCCCCTTCTACTTTACCAACTGCCTTGTGTGTTCGCCCATACTTATATATATTTTTGAATAATTATCCTTATTAGGAAAAAACGGGAAAGGGAGGACTGAAATTATGCCTAAGGCACTACACTCTTCAGACGAAATGCAGAACACTGTGAGGTTCTATGATGTCATGGTATTTCACCTGTTGAGTTCACAGATGTTCTGTTGCAAGAATGGGCCGTCTTGCGGGCTCTACCACTGCTTTTTTAGTAGAAGGTCGCAGGAGGTTTAAGAAATATGTCATAAGAAGTTACGTATGTAAGAACCCATCACAGAAGTTGGAGATGCATTTTAAGCCCTTGTGTAGAAAAGGAGGAAGTAGATTGGTATAAAGATGCTATGGAAATTGACGGGTCTTCTCCGCTCGGCTCAGTGCAACAAGTGGTGCTGCTCTACAAACGTTTTATTTATTGTTATTATTTGTTGTTACAATTTGTTTATTAATTTATTTGTTACTAAAATTTTGAAACCAGAACAACATGGCAGAATTTAACTATTTATATTCGCCTACTCTTTATATTCGAAGGACAAAAACTACGGTTGGCTTTAACATTGTTGTGTGCACAATCAATTGTTCCTTTCTCTGTACTGATTAGTTATCGCAACTTCCGTACTCCGTGTTTCACGCTAACCTAACCTGATCACAACATTCAGAGGCTGTTTGATCTTTTTCTATAAAATCTGGAACCCTTATTAAAGCTAACTTGGAAACTAAAACTAACCAAGATACGGTATATCTAAGTGTGATTACTTTGTTAATATAATTATTTGCAACAGTCGCGCACAAATTACAAGACCAGTAGGTCATGGGAATTGAACGAAAGTACAGTCATCGCAACTACCGTCGATTGAGTTTTCGCTTGCTATATCTTGAGGCACGGTAATGCCGCCGCCAAGAAGAGTTAAAGAAACGGGGCCCTACCTACTTGTTCTCGAAATTTTCGAGAACAACTGGTAAAATTTAGCTGAGCTCCGTTTTATGCTAATAAATTTGGCTTGGCCGTTTATGTTCGCGGAACGTGGTGCAACATTTAAATCCCAAAGGAATAATTGATTAACAGCGGGACGCGACAACGAACTAATCCCTCTTATGGAAGGACTTAATAATTCCATAATCGGAGCTTAGCTAGGGGCTTCGCTGTACTGTAGATTACATAACATATAAAAAGATATTTGAGAATCAAAATTTTATAACATATAAAAAGATATAAAATTTTGATTCTCAAATGCTAAACCCTAGTCACAGAGAGGCAAACTGAAAAAACACACCACCACACATTTCACCAGGAGCGGAGTTCTGAGGTAACAAACATAAAAAAAAAGAACATACACACGAATTGAGAACCTCCTCCTTTGAAGTCGGTTAAAAATACTTATGAACATTATAATATAGGTATAAATTTATTTATGTATAAGACTTTAAATATTATTAATAAACGAAACGTTTTATGAAAAACACATAATACTATATACGAGCTCAGTTTCGTCTTCAGACTTTCCCACTTAAACATTTGGTGATAGTACGATATGACAAAGTTAAAACTAAAGATAGATGGCGTAAATAATATAAAAAAAATAATTAAATCATAAAATAAAACCGGGACCCTTAACCTCAAGTTATACAAGTAAATTTAATTTATATTACTATTTTAATTATACTATTATTTTATTTATATTACTAGCTGTTACCCGCGGCTTCGCTCGCATTCGTTTCGTATTATCTAGGTTGGAAATGTATGTTATTTAATTCCGAATGGAATAAAACTCTTAATTATAGCTAAAAACATGTTTTTGCATAATACGTAGTAGCATAGCAACCATATGACGTTACTATGGCAACCGATATTGTAAATGAAGGTTATATTTTGGATCCTACGGGAACAGAATTTTTTGCGGGATAAACGATACCCTATGTCCTGTATTATGTATTTCTGTGTTCTAGACAATTTGTGTGTACAATTTAGTTATGTTTTGAATCGTTAAGGCGAAGGCAAACAAACAATCGTGCATTAGCATTTGTAATATTAGTTACGATTACTAAAACATAACACTATCTGTCTATAACAAACATATTTTACTTTTTAAACATGTCCACTTAGTTATTTACATTATTAAGTATTCACTTTACCTTACTTTAAACGTTATAGAGAGCGTGGCAATGGAAACATTGTGAAATAACCTTACTTCATAAATGTTATTTATAACTCACAATTTAACAATAGTTTAAAAAAAAAGTTCTATCAACGATAGATTCGCGCCTTTTTATTTCTATTTCAAATCGGCACTGGCGACTGAACGCAGCAAAAAACCGTCACAGACTGATTTATAAAATAACCTCGTACCATGAGCACAGCCTTTTAACTAAAAAAAAAACCCAGCGCGTGTGCACAACTCGAAAGCAGATGATAGTGAATTATAAAATAATACCGGGAAACAATGATGAATCAATATGGCGCAATATCATAGTCAGTGATGTTTTAATACGCTTCCAAATTGTACTCATATACACACTCATATACACTTTGACTTTTATACGACTACAGAATTTAGTCGTATAATAGTGTACAAGGTAACATCTAAATCAAGTTCTTGATATTATGTTCCTTTCTGTAATAGTGGTAGAGGCAGAAGTAGTAGGTGTTGAAGTAGGAACTTTATAGTATATGCAGACGCGGATTATCCCTAAGGCAAATTACGCACGTGCTTACAACCGCTAGATAATATGGGTTGCCGCGCGGAATTGGGGACGGCAATACCAAGGCCGTCCCGAACTTTTCATGGCTCACTGAACAGATCAGTGACTCTGTGTTTGAAGTAAAACTTCTTTTGGGACGGTGTGAATTCGATTTCGTGAAACGTAAAAGTGTAACAATTATGTAACGCAACAGTGTAAAAATTATTTTTATATTGAATCGAATAATGTCTATCTTTTACTAAAATATTACTTTAAGTGCTTCAATTTCTCTATCACTATTTGGATCTTCTTCCTCTGCATAGCTTTCCTTCTCTTTTTTAGTTTTTGCACATCTCTAGTAACTTAGGTATTAGTCTTTTTCTGATAGTTGCTAATGTTAGTATCTAGCGTCATTATGTTAAGTTATTTGCTTGCTTAAATTTACTTAAGTGATTACCACCGCCTAGAACCATCTAGAAATTGAAGAATCAAGTATACCGGCGATGACAATTGATAACTCATGGCGTTTGTGAAAACAATAAGTTGCGTCAAAAGGTTGTAAGTTCAAGTTGTAGTGGAAGGTATTTCTGTCTGTTTAGGTCAGTGCAGATGACTTTTTGTCATCAGCAGTAATCCTGACTGATTATATAATTAACGTGTATCCTTGATCGACTTAAAGCAACAGTTGTATTCTTTGTCATAGTGTTTGTAAAATAAAAACCAGCCCGGTGTGAGTCGGACTCGCCCACGAAGGGTTCCGTACCATTGTCTATGAAATCTGCAAAAATAATCACGTTTGTAGTATGGGAGCCCCCCTGAAATGTTTATTTATTCTGTTTCTTAGTATTTAATACATCATCTGTGAAAAATTCAACTGTCTAACTATCACGGTTCATGAGATACAGCCTGATGACAGACGGACAGACCGGCAGGCAGACAGACAGACGTACAGCGGAGACTTAGCAATAGGGTTTCCGTTTCACCCTACGTGCACAACTCTACGAAAACTTTAAAAGCAAATCGATCTGTTACTTTTCAACTATTCACACTATATATCTAACAGCAAATCTTTGCGTAACTGTAAGTGAACGCCTGACCTCGACTTCGCTATTAAAGTTCATTCCATTCACTAAAGATCTATCAACGGGGGCAAGTAACATCATTGATAGTAGTACTCTGTTTATGATTCTTAGCTGATGTTAAGTTGATTTTAAGTTGTAGGCAGATCCAATTACTTTGTGTTAACATCTGTAAATATAAACTTAGCTTGGAGACGAACTGGAATCTTTGGGATCAGTAGCTTTGGCTATTTTTCTTTTTGAGACGCATGACAACACCTAGCCAGATTGGACCATCTGATGAACCATATAAAAAGTATCTGAAAAAAAAATACTTGATGATGTCGCAAGTATAATCAAATGTAATCACATTCCTTTCTGCATAATTGTTTATACGTTCCAGGGACACCTCTCACGTCTACTATCAGTGTTATGTATCCATATTAAAAAATAATAATTTATCTGTTTACACCGCCATCTGTCGTTGACTAATAAACACTAGAAGTCAAGCCGTTGTTTCATTAACACATACCTTACACATAGTTCCACGCATGCATGCAGGTCGGTTATTTAATGTCGTCTTCCCATTGTAGTATGCCACGAATCTGCCTTCAAATTCGTTAACACAATCGTGTAAAAATAATCTCATTCATAAATAATATCACATTAGGTTTGGGATGTTATCAATTATCTCATATCTGATCTGATTTGCCTGAAGTTCGCCATTATGACACCATTAGCAGTGTGGAGGACCTGCGCGATATATCATCACAAAGTGATGTGTGTCAGGGCTATGCCATATCATTATAGACATGGAAGCTTGATATGTTAACCGTAATGATCTTCAATGAAATAAAATAAGACAAAGGAAAACAGCAATCTTATTTGGCAAAAAGAATTCTTGTTGTTACAGTCAATAATTCCGATTTACGTCCTTTTACCGCCAGTTCAGGTGTACCTCAGGGATCCCATTTAGGTCCAATACTGTTTTTAATCACCTTAAAAATTTCAAAAAATTAACTCTAAGCAGGACACAAAATACATACAAGATGACCTCAACAATATTGAAAATTGGTGTCTAGTAAACCAGATGCTAATTCATTACTAAAAAGAGGAAGCCTACTCGCATCGCTGTACTTACGATGCCAGATTAGTCTATTTTAAAATGAACTGCCTTCGGAGTCGCTGTAAGATAACAGACCTCGTGCTGCTGTTTAAGATCCTACGTGGCGTAGTTAACTGTCGTAACCTCCTTACCCCAAACTTCCATATCTGTCCCGCGGACAAGCCCTAGATATCCAATGAATAATATTTTTCACATCAAGTTTGCCAGAACTAATCTTGTTCGCAATAGTCCTCTAATCCGCATATGTAACGAGTATAACGTCATCAAAAACGCTGACATCGATATATTCAATAACTGCTTGTTGAATAATTATTCAGAAATAAGATTTCATAGTTGGTGCAATAGCCATATGCATTATATAATTAGTTAAACCACATGTTATCAAAACCATCCGTTACGTTTTAAGTAATTTGTACATGCCTTTTATTGGCGTACATATTAGAACAATTACTGTATTTTTTATATTCTGTATATAAATATGTATGCTGTTGGCTTGTTAAATCAATACGCTCTGGTGACAAGTGAGATCTGAAGACACAACTTTTTCAATTTTCCTGGAAACGAGCAATAAATTCACATGATAGTGATCACCGCCGTTAAGTGGCAACTCTTCTAAGTGTCAAGTGCATTGCTGTTTTTAAATGGGAAAAAGGTAGGGTAGGTAAAGAAATGAAGGGATAGAGAGAATACTAACATAATGGGTCGCCGGACATGCCGAGTGGTGATAAAGCTAGCTTATCTTGTTTGAGTAAACTGATAGACTGGTTAACACTGTGACAGTACACGTAATCAAATTAACAGCTGACTAGGCCTTTAAGACAACTCCTTATCAAACAAAAAAGCTTTCTATAGTGTCGAAGAATTTTTAAACTAATTTCTATCGCTTTTTTTGTCAGATATTTGTCTTATTTTTTAATGTTATTAATTACTTGTACCTTGAAGTAGATTTTGATAAATGTTTAAATTTAAAATATTTTATTGTAACCATGAGCTGTAATTAGTTAATTACCAATAAATCTGTATTTCTGTACATTTACTATCTTTATTTATTGTCAAGAAATTCGACTTGCCTAAGTGGTAATGCATTTATATTTAATATATTATGATTGCTATGCTGTAAATTACTGTTCTCCATGTTGTACATTATTGCTCTCCGTGTTGTACATTATAACTCTGTATGTTGTACATTATTGCTCTCCGTGTTGTACATTATAACTCTGTATGTTGTACATTATTGCTCTCCATGTAAAAGAGTTCTTTTGTTGGGTTCTTGATGGTGTAGTGGACTGTAGTTGTAGATGGGCAGGTGGTGGACCAGGGTAAGATCGTTTCTAGCAATTCATTACTTTTGCACTGTGTATTATTTGATTTAGATAGATAGATAAACACTTTATTGCTCACATTACATAAAATACAATAGATTCACTAAAACTAAACTTAAAATTAAACCTAAATGTGGGCAAGGGCGGCCTTATCGCTATGAGCGATATTTATTGGTCGGAGTAAACATTAAAGGCGGGTTACTTAGCGGTAGCTGGAAACAGATTCGAAACTGTATAAAAATGTTAACAACATATAAAATTGGTATTTGTTGGTGATCCCAAAACCATGTTTTACATTATTGCTATCCATTTTGTATACTATATCTGTGACCAAATCAGTGATAAAGCCAGCTGCTGTTGTTGCACGAATGGGTCGGATCTACCAGGTTAGTACCACAAACTCACAGAATACAGGTATAAAGTCTAGTTCTTATACTGCTGTGTTTGGCTGATGAATAAAGTGAAGCCGGCACTTTCAGGCGTCTCTCCTTCTCATGTGTTATCCGCTGTATACCTTACGAAAAGAGTGACATGCGCAACTCTCTATGGCTAGGGAATGTTGGTCAAATACTATTGTGCTTCCTAATTTGCTTCCTCCTGTTATAAAAAAAAAATTGAAAGTAATAAAGAAAAGAGGAGAAGAATATAGATAATAAGAATAGGATAGAAGGTGAAATGGAAGAATATTGGACCTCCTATAGCCTGATAGGATAAGGTATAGGACGAGAGTACAGAGGACGTCATTTTCGTATATTTTCCTATTTAGGAAAAAAAAATCGATTATTTTCGCTGCCGTTGATGAAGTAATAAAAAAAGAATAAACAGAACGAATACATTTAATGAACCAAAATGAATATAAAAAATACAAACGTAACAAAAAATTTCAAAATCATTATACAATATTATAATAATATGAAGGTACAATTTTTTTTGTACTTGAATAGATGGTGTAGGAAATGGTATGCATTGTAAAATAATGTTTTTATCTATACAATAATTAGAAATAGGAATACAAAATACATTTAATTTAAATTCAAATTATCACAGATCTTTTATACACAAGGTAACAATACAAAAAAAGACTAATGACATATTTTTTTTTTACGTACTGTTGCATTTTGCTACTTTGTATCACAAATATTGTCGCATTTACAATGCAAAATAAATAACAATGTGTTTTATTCTGTAAACAATTGCAAAAATAATTAGTCTATGACAGATTACTGGGAAATAAGACAAAAAGATGTGATCCGCAACACAAAAATATACTACGCGTGCACAATAATATAAAGGCTATCGTGGAATGCAACGCACACAACCCAGTTAGTCTGGTCAGGTTGTTTCATCACGGTAAGATTTTGTACATTTCAAAATGCCGTTATGACGTCATCGAAGTCAGGTCCCATGTTATGCATGAGCAGTACTTTCTAATTAAAATGAAATACAGAATGTCTCAACCTCTTTATCCATACTCTTGTATTAACAACGACGTTGAACTTACGTATTGAACAGACTGTCAATAGTTACCTATTCATACAATTTTATTTTATACTATAGATATGTAAATTAACCTCTAGAACCGCGACCCCTCATTAAAATTCTTATTTCATAAACGATAGCCTACTCTTTATCTCTCCAATTTATAATGTAAAACTAACTTCTTTTTTACATTTTCACACCTAAACCACTTAATAACACACTAAATCAAATCCCATGATACTTTTGTACAATGTTTATACCTTAAAATATAGTTGGCTTAACTATACGATAGCGACTTACATCACATATCCAAATTACCTTACCCGTGATTTGCACTTTGGTCTAATTAAAGCGATATTAAAATACCAAACTACCGTGTACTTTGTCCCACTGACAGAAGTTAATGTAACTTATTGTACTTAAGACTTAAGCCGATCATTTTTGTTTTGCTAAATCAGAGCTTAGCCCTTACGCCCGTGAGTTTGTCCCACACGGAATATCTCTCCCAATTGGGGTTGAAGACTAATTTGATATCTTCGTCGACATGTAAAGTGTACTTATTCTTTGTGTCGTATGGTAGCCACTGCACTGGTTGATTATTCCAAGTTGGTTTGCTGAAAAAAATTAATAAAATCCTTATTGCTTGATTGCTCACTCGCAAATATTTAATAAGTTTTAATAACAGTGTATGCTAGACATCAAAGTTATCTTCTGACGTCTAGCTTGAAATCTTTAGATACACCATCTTTAGGCACTTTTTAAAACTAAGGGATGGTTCTCCAAACAACATCACATCCATCCAACCTGTAGTTAGTCATGAATGAGGTGCCGGAGGACTTTTACTTCACGTCTGTCTTCTGTGAGGTCGTGGTATTGTGTATGGTCGTGTATTGTATATTGGCGTTTCGTGAGAATGATTGTGTTGTTGTTGACTATGCCAATGTTAAACCAAAGAAAAACGTTAATTAATTTAATTTCATACCCATTTTTAGCGAAATTACACCACGCCTCAGACAGGAAATCAACAATCTTTTGATCTTTTTCGGAACATTTTGAAGCCTTGCTCTTTCTATAGAACAAGTACTGGATTAAGTCACCGTGTGTCGCGCCTTTACAGCCCAACGCCTTCATTAAACTCGTATTCATATTACCCGCATACGAGAAATAACACAAATAACAATCTTTGATATATTTGGCCATGTGTTCGACAAACATAACGGTGTCTCTGGCGAAGTATGCATCAGAAACCAAATCTAAATAGTTTTCCTTTTCAATTTCTTTACCCTTGAAATAGAAATCGTTTAAACCTTTAGCAAATTCCATCGCTCTCGGGGTATCGTATTTAATACTTGTAAAACGTGGTATAAAATACTGAAAATTATTCTGAAATTTGATGTTGCCTTCATCGTCTCTTGGCAAGAATAGCGCACCTTCGTGCGAATTGAATGTGGTGAGAATTGGCATCGGGTTTATTCGGTTTCCACGGATCGAAACGATTGGATACTCGTGGATAAATCGGTCGATTCCTTCAAATTCTTTCTCAACAATCGGTAACAAATTTGCGTTGATAATATATGAAGGGCGACCTACTTCAGCGCTAATCATGGCAAAGATAAGATCCTCGACTGAAGCATTCATTAAGAATTCATATATACTCTTCGTATCAGACATTTCCCGTCCCATTAATTTAGTAATATGTCTCGCTTTCTCAACAGGATCCTCGTCCACCATGATCAAATCCGAAAGCAGATTCCCAGACTGTGATATAATCTTATTACATAAACCTTTCGTCATTTTAGATGTTAAATAAAATGTTACAACTCCCGATCCTGCGCTCTCACCACAAGCCGTGATATTGTTTTCGTCTCCATTGAAGTATTTTATATTTCTTTTTACCCACTTTAACGCCATCACGCTATCCTTCATGCCAGCATTGCCGGGCACTTCCGGTGTGTTTAGGCACAGGAATCCAAAAATATTTAATCTATAATTAATAGTCACTAAGATAACATCATGTTTTAACAAATAGTCAGGCTGGTAATAATCTCCATAGCCGACAAGAAACCTTCCGCCGTGTACGAAAAATATAACTGGCAGTTTTTGTAGTACCTCCGCCGGCAAACATGGTGTGTAAACATTTAAATAGAGGCAGTCTTCTGATCCGATCAAAGCTTTTGGGGAATAGGGATTGATTTGGGCGCATTTGTTCCCAGGTTTGGTGGCGTCTCGGACTCCGGTCCAACTTTCGGGTTCTTGTGGACACTGAAAAGAAAGGTAGCTACTTTTATTCAAGCAATATTTTGATTTATTTCAACACCGAATAAAACTTATTTATTACCGATGTCAGGAAGACTATTCAAGTGTTATGGAAGTGCAACCTATAATCATATTACAAAAACTCGCGGCGAACTAGTCTACGTAGATTCGATACAAATTATACAGTTAAAAATCTGAACGTGTGTTTGTATATCAATTTATGTAACTGCAGGTTTTACATGTATTCTGTAAAATAACTACCAAGTATGATTTGCTGCAGAAAATAAATCTGATATGAAATCATTTTGAACCATAAATCCAGAGAAAACGTTTGTTACTTACTCTAAATCGCAATTTACCGACTGGAGGCTTTGCATATGGTATGCCCTCGAAACTGTAGTATCTCTTTCCGTAATACGTAGTGCAAATTTTGCCTTCCAACGTCCCTTGCTCGACGGTCACTCGACAAGTCATCTTTTCTAACAGGATAAAAGTAAATCTCATCAGTAATTACAGAATTATGAGGTACCTATTAAATACATTCTCTCTTTCTCCTAACCTGATGTTGCATAAAAGCAGTTGGATTGAGAGTTTGTGAGCCATCAATTACCACCAAATTGTTATTTTTCCTAAACTTCACAAAGCCTATTTTAATGCGGATACCAAGGGCAAAAATTACGGGTGTTTGAGTGTTAATATATTATCTTATATGCCTTTTTTACATCACACAAATAGTAGGCTAACAGGCGGCCACAGAAATCGTATAAGAACCTTTTAAAATGTCAAGACGTGGAAATCTTAGTAGTGGAACCGGTTAGTCTTTT